>VZTX01012914.1:6524-27521 GCA_013400915.1 Pardalotus punctatus | reverse complement strand
GGCTGGGTGAGGGGCGGGCGGGGCGAGACTAACGGAGCCCCGGAGCGGCGAGCGCGGCCGGGCCGTGCCCGCTGGAGGGGCCCGTGGGCTCGGGAATGCTGTGCCCCGGCCTCCCCATCGGTACCCTGTTCCCCACGGCGGCCCCCACTGTCATCTTCTCCTTCGGCAGCCATGTGTGTAGCGTTTCTTGACAAAGACCAAAGGAGTAGCAGCATATTTAAATAGTTCTTTTTCCTTGATGTTGCTTCCCCCCGCCCCCAAAGAAACAAATCTGTGGGCTGCAAACGTGTTTCTGCCCCCGGGCTCAGGCCGTGCATATGGCAATTCTCGCTTCCCGGCTGGTTCTCCGCAGGTCCCACGGGCCTGGCGTGCAGGGAGCAGCAGCTCCAGCGCCGAAGGAGCGATGCCAGCAAAGCAGGGATGGAGTTGTCCTCGCTGTTAGCAGCTGTTACTATCCCAGCCCAAAAGCCATGCAGGTAGAAGACAAACAGCATTAGAAAAGGGCAAATAATGTGCTGAGGCTGCTCAAGAGGGCAAAAATCCAGTTTTGGTGTACGTGCTGCTCTGCTACATCCTGCATTGGTTCCATTTGCAAGTGCACAGCCCTTCAAAACCCATCTCAGGAGATTCTATGGCATTGATTTTTTTACCAAGGTGAAGTACTGAGACAGTTTTGTTGGTTAACTTGTCCCTGGGTCTACATCTCCTATATTTAATTTCATTATAAACAGTTCAGGGCTATATTTTACAGCTTTTTATGTGGCATACCTTACAAACAATCTGCAGTACACCTGTCTTATGTTGGGTGAGAGCAGAGAACCCACGGCCATGTCCTGCCCGTTGGCCATAGGTTGGCTGTCACCTCGCTGTGGAAGGGAGCCGGGAGCAGACAGGCATTCCATGCATTCTGCATGCCCAGCCCAGCACTGCCTCAAATCGTGGGCCAAAGGAAATTCTCATTTGATTCTAGAGAAAGCAACACACCACATACGAACATCACACATATTCATAGATTTCTTCTTTTACCAAATTTTGAGGAAGGTCTAACAATTTGCTTATCTGATAAAATTTTGAATCTTTATATGTGAGACACCAACAGCAGTAACACAGTAATACCTATATTTCTACAATGTAAAAACAACTCATTACTGAGTAGTTGTGATTTCTCTTCATCTAAAATAAATCTCAGAATAGTTATCATATGTCACAGTGCAACAACTTGAAATGCTATTTTGCCATCCTGTCTTTTGAAATCATTTGCATTCCTTTAAATACACATATTGTGAAATATCTGTGTAAGGTTTTCAGAGCAAGATGTAAAACCATTCCAGAATGCCTTTGGTTGCGAAAAATTCCAGAAGAGATGGTGGTGGTTGGGATGGTCCCAATACTGACTGCTGTGCAGATGAGCTGTGAGTCCCAAGGCATCTGCCAGGCCTCTGTCCCTGTGGCCTCAGATCCTGCTCCCTCGGAAGCTCCATTGCAGCACTCATGGACTGGGTTTGAAACTGCATGGGGCAAATTAGTGTGTGAGAAATGCATAAACCCAAAACTACCAGTGCTTTTCTGACAGCACACTCACTGTGTACAGTTAATGCATCTGTCTCAAGCAAATTCATTCACAATTACATTTTCCTTATTAGCCAAGAGCCCAGGTAAAGGAAAGTCCCAGCACCACCTCATCTAAATTGATCTTACTTGTTCAGGTGGTTTTCATTCCCAACAAAAAAGTTTGATTTCCAGCTGGAATCAATATGTAAAGCTAAGCCTTTTACTATACCTCCCAGAACTGATCTGTAAGGATACAGTCGAAGAAGAAAAGTATAAACAAATTTTATGGGTTTTTTTGGTTTTGTGCATGTCATAATTAGCTGCCAAAACAAGTTGCCCAGAAAAGCTGTGGGAATTCTACCTTGGAGACATTGGAAACTTGTCTGGCCTTGGCCAAACTCACCTACACGGCCCCTGCTCTGTGTTGGGACTGACCAGACAACCTCTGGGGAGGTTCCATCCAACGTAAATTACTCTCCTAACCATAAAGTTTTCCTCTACTGGAGCTGCCATGCTCCCTAGCTGACACATGGCTTGGATAGAAAGAATGAAGTCCAGCCAAGCAGAACACCAGCAACAAAATTCCTGTTAAAATTCTGCATGGGCACCACAGCTTGAGTGCCCTGACCTTACTGATGCTATCAGGAGGTGAGCTGTGCCACGGACACATGCGTGCCTGAAGCAAAGGGCATGCATTTGAAGTCTGGGAGAGGAAATCTGCCCCACTGAAAAACACTGAAAAGACTCAAAACAGCTACCAGCTGAATTCTGGGCTTTTTCTTCAAGAAAAATTTGTTGTGACCATTTCAAGCTGAGCAAACTAGTTTACATCTACCTTGACTCTTATCTTCAGACCTTCAGATTTTCCACCTCTTCTAATGGGAAATCAAATTCCTTCTGTTTATGTTTGCCTCTGTCTGAATTATTTTCCTAAGGAATAATAACTTGCTGCACTTAAAGTAACTGTATGTAACTTTTAGTAAGTTTCTCTAATTTAGGAAGCATTTTTGAAAATGTTTGCTACTTGGATATTTAAGCAATTAAAACAATGTTAGTAGAAAGTAAGTGCTGGCCAGAGTGAGGACCAAATCCTGCAAAGAACTGGAGTACTGGCATTTGGTGTGCAGTACTTACTGCCTTCTCCCATGAGTATTAGCTATGGAAACAAAAGAAAATTCAACACCATTGTGTTTTCCATGCTGCTTCACACAGTATTTCCTTCATGTTCTGTATGGTTTTAAATGTTAGTTTAAGCACTTAGATTATTCCTCTATGCAATAGGCACACAGGAAATAGCTTGGTGAAAAGCTGCCAATAGTTGAGTCTATAAACACAGTTTGATCTGTATCTTAGAAAATTGTTTCCATTCCAAACGGTGGTTACAAAGCACTTTTTCTTGTTGGCAGCTGGATTTTTTTTAAATCCCTATGCATCCTGTATTTGCCCAACAGAGTTGGCATTGATCATACAAAAAAAACCCCTGCAGATAAAGTAACATTAAGGATCTGGCTGGAACTAACTTGAGCCAGTGGAGTAAGAGTCAAAGCTGAGCTTTTGTTTTCAGCTCAGCCTGTTTTGTTCAGGAGCTGCAAAGCACACAGTGCAGAATGTGAGTCCTTTTATTTGGCCGTCTACAAAAAGTAAAAGCTACTTTAAGAGGATGGGACTGAGCTTGCATCAACTTGAAGAGGCTTCTTAATAGAAGACTGGCAAATATTTAGGACCAGTTAAATGGTGTAACTTTTAACAAAGAGAAAGAAGTGTTCTTCTGACAGTACAAAGATAAGTATTTTTTAAAGTTTTTTTCATTAACAGATTGAGACTTTGCCAATTACTTAATTTTTGCTGAATTGATAATGTGAGAATTGTAAATAACTGAACAGGAAAAAAGTCCAACTTAAGTTGGAAAAAAATGCATTGATCAGAAGGATATCCCTGGTGAAGATGCTGATGCATAGGTGGCAATGTTTGGGCACTGATATAGTTGAATTATGAAATTATGCAGCTAAATATTTCCTAATAAAAGACTGAAAAATAACCTTTCCAGCCTTGCTGACAGCATCAGAGATAAGCTCTGCCTCAGCAGATAGGTTGAAGAAGTGCTTTCCTAAGTACACAGGCTTTCATTTCTGTACACACTTGGGGGCTGATTTTGAACTGCTCTTGGTCTGACTCAGAAAATTCCATCCCTCATAGTGTACAAGATCACCTCAGATATATCTGAAATAATAGCTTCTTATTAATTTAGGATGTACCTGTGGAAAGATGTACTTTATTTTCCTTCAGTGGGCTTCATTTGTATGAGTAAAAAGTGTCTGGAAACATGAATGAGTCTCCTTTTCATTAAAGCTTAACAAATCAGTATCTTTCTTCTCTCAAGACCTGTCGCAGACAGAGGGATAAAGTGACAACTATATGACTAAAGTGGAGCTGATGACAGCTGGGAACTGGAAGCATTTGAATGCCCCAATAAAATCTATGAGCACTCTTTTTATTGAAAGTGTCTGCCTTCCTGACATCAAAATGGACTGAAATAAGAGTCCCATGAAACTCTATCAGGCAGCTAATAGCTGTGTGTCTTATCTCCAGCCTGCCAAATGACTGATTTCGCTCAGATGCAGACACCACTACAGTCATCCATACCTTTGTTACCCCCACACCCTATTTTGAACCGGCCAGCCAAGGCACCCCAGAGGCCCAGGATACAGCTGCTTATCTTAGGAAGACAAACCAATGGGAGAATAAAACATTTATATTCTAAACCTGAGGAGATTGATAGACAACAGGCTGGACAAAGCTGAAGGTGTTCATTACCAAAATGGGTCCACCATCTGCTCCCTGGTCACTGGAAATATTTGCAGTTGGAGTTGCCCTTTTTAAAAGCAGATTTTAGAGACTCCAAGAACAGTTAAATGTTTGGCTCAGACCACTGGCTCCTTCTAGAGAGCATCCTTGCCAGACACCTTCTTCAACCAAAACTGCTTTAAGAGGCACCACTGTCGAGATCTTATACCTGGTGCACCACACCTGCATTGCTGTTGCTTGGCCATGTCCAACAAAACATGGGTGCCTCATGGCCAGGAGGTAACACCTCTGAGAAGCCACTGCCACCATCAGTTCTTCTCTGACTCCAGTGGCATGGGCCATCTGGCCTCTGGCACTGTGACCTACAGCATCAGGATGGTTACCCTGCCTTTTGTGAAGTGCTGAGCCCATTGCTCCCAGGGGAATGGTCTACCTGTCCTGTTAAATTGTATTAAAATTAAATAGGAAAGGATTTTAAGAGCCATATAAGGTAAACATAGATTCAAATGAGCAATGTGATGGAAATATTTCTGTTCATGGTTAGCTGATAACTTAAGCAGCAGGAATGTTCACAGCTCTGCCTCCCCTGTGTTGCTTAAGCAGAAATAAGACAGTAATTACTGCTCTTTTTAGCATCTTACACATATCTTTTAAAGTTAGTATTTGACTTTTTAGAGAATGAAAGTTAACATCTCTATGAGTTTTTCAAAATGCATCATTGAACTTCAGGGCTGTCATTACCACTTCTGACTGCAGTCTTACAACATGCCATTGCTATGGTAGGATGTCAGTCTCACTGAAGATATGCTAAAAATACTAAAGTATTTTGGATATAAAGAAGCCAAAGCATTACCCATACAGTAAAAATAGTCGGTATCATGACCATCACCACAATTACCTTCTCCTAACATGGAGACAAAACCAGCAGATTGGGGACACTCAACCTTTGTTGAAGTGAAAGCAAACATCAGTAAATAGTGTAATACATTTGGTCAAAAGAAAAACAGCTTCAAACTTTTGCTCAAACATCAGGAGATTCTCTGTGAAGGAAATGAAATCACTAAATAAGTATTTCTCTCTCTATTTTGTCCTATGTCTTTAGGCTGGGACCATATTTTTGGTCCTGCCATTTCTGCCCTGGGACAATAGAGAAGAAGCAGAGCTCTCACCCATGTCCACTGGTGGTCCATCTTTCTCCTTGGCCTTGTACCTTCACAAAGTCTCCACCACCATCCAGGGTCTCATGGAATACAGCTATTAATCCAAATTTAGATTAAATGTAGCATTTGTGAATCTTATCCCCCATCTAGCTGGAGCTACAAGGTTTTCAAGCTGTGTCCTGTAGCAGCCCCTGTTAATATTGAACAGGAGCTTGTAACACCTGCAGACCCTTAGCACAGGTGGCTCTGCCAGGCCACCCAACACAGGGGATCTTGCAAGGTACATCTATCATAAATCATATTATGCACAGGGCCTTAAAACATGCTGCATATGCAAAATTTATTTATTAAAAATCCTGCAAAACTTACAAGACTGTAAGAATGTCTTGAATGACTTCCAATTACCTACTATCAGTGAACAAAATGCCAGATTTGGGGAGCACAGTTAATAGGCATCTTCTCACAAACTTTCAGAAAGTGGATTCCCCTTTCTTTGACTTCTACCATTAGGAACAGTAATTTATTCAAATCATCAACTTCCAAGCTCTGAGTTTCATGTCAGAGCAAAGTACAGAAGACTTCTAAATGTGGTATCAGGAAAAGCAATATATAGAAAGAGTAGTGGAAATGTCCTTAAATTGAAAGACTGATCCTTTTTAAGAAGTGTGTATAGTATGCTGTGCTTAAAGTACTTGACTTAAGATAATCGCAAGGATGCCTTAAAGATGTGTTTTCATAATCTTAAATTTTAAGCAACAAATCTCAGATTTCTGTGGGCAAAATCTGGCGATGACTTTCATGAGCTGAAAGGACCTAGTCTATTTTTCTCTTTTATGTAAGCTTAATAATTCTATTACTCAAAAAACTTTACATGGGTGCATATAAGATAATTTCATTATAGTTATCCTGTTGGGGGGGCGGGAGGCAGGGAAAGCCAGAGAAACATAGCATATCACCTCAGGCTGCTGAGAGATCTGTGGAATTTCATACGTGAAATACTCTCTTCTTTCTCTCCATTGTGTGTGCATCAAATGGAGCAATCAGAGAAGTTAATGGTAAGGAGCCATGGAGGGTTTTTTGCATGTCCTGGTGTGCACCTATCAAGTAAAACAGTGTTTCATCAGGGAAAAAGGTTTTTCTGCTTTGGACAGCCAGTATGGAATACATGTTTTGATCTGATGAGCTTTCTTGACTTGTAAAGAGCAGCGCAGCAAGGAGATTAATACTTGAGCCAGCTGGCTGCAGCGGGGAAAGTCCCTTATTTGCAAACTTGCCAGAGTTGCTGCCTACCATCTGCTGACAGCTTGCTCCCAGCACTCACTCACTTCTGTGATAACAAGGAATGGCAAAAACATAGCAGCTCATGGGAAGGTGGTATGGTCAAGCTTCTTTTAATTACTAATGTCTGTCATAACATTCAGTCACTCCTGGGAGACAAAACAGAATCCAAGAAAATAGAGGTGAAAAATACATTTAGCATCTCATTTGTGCTCCCTTAATCACACATGTCCTCCATTTGCTTATATTCAAATCAATCTGGGTTTAAGCATGTCGTGTTATATGGTCCTATTATTATCCCAACGACATCACTGGTCACGTGGTCATGTGGTTAGGAAGCATTTCCAAACATTTAACCCAAATCTTAGTCAGCTGTTCTATCTCATCATGTCTCATGTGATGTATTTGGTGTGATGTCCTGCTGGTCTTCTATGGCTGCTCAGACCATGGCACGTGGTCCTGGGTGGCACCTTTTCCTGCCCAGCCTAGCAGAGCACACAGCTGGAGGCAGAGGTGACACCAGGCACTGCACAGAGACCACCAGCCAGTCCTGCATGGGTTCCTCTGAGCTTCCAGGAAAATTACCTGGACAATAACATATCTATTCAAATGCAATTTACTCTTTCAAATAACTGAAAATCTGTTTACTTTTCAATTTGAAATATTTTCTCCATGGGAGTGGAAAGTCAATGTGTCTCAGCTGATTTCAAGTATTCGGGAAAGGCTACGAAGGCTTCTGTGCTTTCTCTAGTGGGCACTCACAGTAAGGGCACTCTTCAGGTGAGATCTGTTAGAGAAGTGTGAGCTATTGAAAATATTCAAAATATTTACATTCTTTAGTGGATAGAAGCACTACTTTATCCTAATCTCTTCTGTAATTACTTGAGTTTCCAGCTATGCCACAGCATAATCTGTGTAATGTTTACAACAAAAACCCACAGCATTTTAATACAACAAATTTCACATGGATATCACAATACTGGGGATTCTGAAAGACCATGTATATGTAATAGATTACATCCCTTTTTCCTTATATATTTCTCCTTATTTAACCCCTCAACTTTCCTTCTTAGTGCTAAAATTTGTTTCCTAAATGCTATATTCTTCTCCAGAATAACAACACTCACTGTTATGTAAAAAACAATATTTAAAATAAAGTTTTTGGATTTTTTACATTGAGCTCTGAAGTCTAAAATGATGGATTTTAAAATCTGGTTTTGGATGGATTTAACTTTGTATGTTTCCAAACACCATTTTCTGCTCTGAAACACAATGTGCAAGGTAATTTTCAGTGTTCTTCCACTTTTGTCTGGCAAATTCCACTGTTGTTTATATATGAAAGAAACACATTTAAACCGGATATACTGAGTGTAAAAACAGAATTTGCATGGGAGGGACAAGGGCAGAGGGAAGTCTGAAACTAAAATTACTCCAAGTGGCTTATTCAAACTGTGTTTCCAAGGTGACAAAAACTCGTTTATTGCAAGGTTGCTCATTTTTGTTGTACAGTTGCCAGGACTTTGATCTAATTTTTAGTACTGAAGAACTAAAATTATCCCACTTCTTCTCAAAAATAAAACCCAACCAAACACAACAACAGATTTTAACCATGTAGTGACTTCTGTCTTCACTACCAGCAACAAAAGAATATCAGGCCAAATTGTAAAGCTGCCAATTTTAGCATCCCTTTGGAAGATGTATCCCCAAAGAGCATGTTCTCATCATGCATACAGTTCATCAGGTGTCACAGGCTAAGTTATGTGCTGAGACCCCGTTACCAGTTTGCAACCTTTCTGAGCTGCACTTTGTCCACGCGTGTGACAGACAGGACCCCACCTGGGCAGCTATTGATGGGGCAAAGCAGGCTGAGAAAGGAAAACCCTGGGGAAACATACCCTGAACATGCTTCTTCAGATCTCATGTGTGTATTTAGCGGGAAAAAAAAGAATCCTAAGCAAACATCAAAGACTGCCTCCTGCACAGCTCTATGAACAATCCCAAAAGTGACAGATCAGTTCAGCAACATTACTGAAGTAGTAAACTGGATGTTTTGTTAACTACAATATCAAGTCTCAGAGCTTTTATACCTAAATATCATCAACACCTTGTCTTAGGATTCAAAGCCCTCTTTTGCACAGCACATTGTCCTTCTTTATGGACAAACACTGTAATATTTCTTTTTCTTGCTCAGTCTGCCCCTCCTCCTACCAACATCTTGCTTTCATAGAAAACAATCCAAAATTTGACTTCAGAGTCATCTTTGCCCTCCATTTTGCCTGTTTCTGAAACACAAGAATCAATTAATGCTCTAAGCTAGCAAATTTTTCCTTTCTAAAGAACATATGGAGTCAATGAAGATCCTTAGGTATTTACCTGCTTTACCTGACGAACCCCAGCGAATGCTGCCCCCCCTAGTTTTACCTCCTGTCTTCCCCTCTCTTACTCTCTCACAGCTGAGCTTACTGCATGGGTTTGGAACAAGCACCATGACACAGCTCCATAGAAGATTCATTTCCTGAAGCAGACCTTCACCATCTCTAGACCTGACATTCACTGCAGTCCTCACACACCTCTTCCTTGGGCCCTGGGAGGGCTTTGGCTGTAACGCTCCCAGGGCCCTGAGCTTTGCCACTCACAGGGGCAGAGCACGCTCGAGACAGGAAAATGGGTTTATCAGTCTTTTGTCTGTCAGTTACTTAAAACAGTCTTAGCAGTCAGCAACCTCTGAATGTAAACAGGTTTACTGATCATTCCAAGGGAAACCTATTCCTCCAGGATTCAATGGACACAAGAAGGCAACACGCAGGGCTGGTTCCACTGACTGCCCCCACCTCCTCTGCCCACCCAGTGAAAACCAGCTTGTGACTCATAAAGGCATCCTGGTCTCCAGTGGCGTTTCTGGTTCCACACATCATTTGAGAAGCACAACAGTTGTTACAAAGGACTGCTTCCCAAGGAGGCATTTCCTTTGCTGCTGACAGGCATGAGCTCTGTTACTTCCCATGCTCAGGCTGCTGTTGTCTTAGAGACCAGAACAAACTGAAGAAGAATCTGCTCTTCCCAGGAATTGGGGTTTCCTAGAGATTGATGCTCATCTTCCACCACTGAGAAGTCCCCACATTGTCGTCACTGGAGGCTACTGCCAGGCAAGAGAGCCAGTATCAGAGTGAGCATCTATTGCTTGTGCAGAGGCAAGAGGGGTAGGAACTGCAGGACTGACGCTGGAGTGCTGCTCATGCTCTGTGGGAAGCAAGAAGGACACACAGGGAGCAGGATGCCAGTGCCTAGTTGCTCCATTGGCCTGGCTATCTTCCCAGGTAAGTGCAGGACACCAGCTCTCCGTGCTTCACTAATTTCGGGTACTTCCCAGAAGCCCAAAATCAAACTACTTGTCATTCACTGTGCCAAATCTTGTCAGAATTTAGTGTGCAATGTTCAGGAATCCCAGTCTGAAATGTTCCCAAAACATCAAAGGAATGGTGAATTAACTATTTTAATATGTCTGATTCAGCAAACACTGTGGAGTCAAGTGTCTATCTCAAAGCACACTGCGTGTGGCTTTGGTGTTTGTCTGAAAAGCACATCCATCTCCCCTGCCTGTCCATAGGAGATACAGGGAGGGAAGTTCCCAAGGCTTTTAGCCCCATCAGCAGGGGCAAGCCCCACCTTATTAATGCAGCTATGACACTGCAAATCTGTGCATCTCAGCCCCTGCTGCACTGGCTCGTGCTTTCCCTGGAAGATTTGTATACAAAATGTATACTTTTAAAATACAGTCACAAATGTTCACCCGAAGCATAGTTTTTCTTGCCTGTCAGCAAAGAACATCTGGAAATGATCAATCTCTCTCTCCACCTTGCCCAAATGTCTTCAGGGAGAAATTAATCTTTTAAGACATCTATATTAAAATGAAAAAGTGTTTGTAAGCTTGCAAAATTCAGATAAGTTTTCCTGAGAAGAAAACACAGAAGGGAAAAGAAATCTTTCTACGAGTTAAAAAACCACAAATCCCTTTCCTTACTCTGCTGCAAGGTGCACAACAAGGCTTCAGTCCCCATCAAGAAACAGAAGCTCAGTGCTATTGTCCCAGCACTGTAAATTCACATGTGCAATTAGCTCATATACAGCAGACTTTCCATTGCCTGTGGTGGGATTCATACATAGCTGAATTTCATACACACGTGTAAATTCTTGCAGGAATGAATGCAGAATCTCTAAGGAGAAACATTATCATTCTGGGAACCGATAAGCAAAGATCAATGCTGCAATTTACTCTCCCTTTCCACCACCCTTTGTAATATAAGAACCAGTGAATCAATTAATATGAAAGACACACTCTAAGGTGAGGAAAAAGCCAGCTTTAGAAGGTAATATTGGCATGATACCAAGAGTGGAAGCATTGCAGAGAGCTGTGTTTTCCCCAGCAGGGTGTATTTTGGGGGCAAAGGTGTGTGCTGGAGGGGCTGGGGTGCTGAGCAGGGCACTGGCACAGGCAGGCTGTGCCTGCCCAGGTATTTCAGTTTGAGCAGGAGGCGGCTTTTGAAGTGACTCTCCCTATCAGCCTGGCAGACTCCACTTTGCTTTCCAGAGTGCACCAGCTGGATTCCTTTCGGATGAAACTCAGAGGATGCACTCTAGAAGTGCACTGAATGCACTTGGACTGCTGGTGGGCGTTGCTCCTGTGGGAGCAAAGCTGAGCTAGCCCACAGCATGGACTAGTTCACATTACAGGCACTCTCCTATCGTGCCAAATGACTTACTAAGGCAAATGTAACCACAGATTAAAGAGCATCCTTTAGCATGATATCAGAAATAGAACCGGTCACATAGAGCTTCCCAAAAACCCTATAGCATTAACCAGGAGAGTCAGTAAACCTTATTCTTAAAAAAACAGAACAGCTACTAATTTAGCAAACAAAAGCCATATGGAATATAATTGAGAAAAACAAACAAACGTTCAAGATGGAACTCATCACCTGAAATGGATTATTTCTCAAGTGCCAGGAAAGCAAGTTTCCCAGCTGCTAGTATTTCTGGTTCTTAATGCTCAAGTATATATGCACAGTCTGGGATACAAACACAGTTCTGATGGAAAATCTGGGAGAATTTCATGGGAATTAGTGCTATTCTTAAATGTGATAGTTTTTCAGGTTAACTTCAGCAGAATGCTATTAAAATCTAAGGGATTTTTGCAGCATGAGAAGGAAAAGCAAAAACCAGGATCTACAAAATATTCCCAATATAAACTGACTGATTCATTTAAGCCCCTTCAGAGTATTAACTAAACTCTGAATTTCAGAGCAATCCATGAAGACAGCTGTGTCACCCCCAACTTTTCTGTTCTGCTGCAGTCAAAGGAGCTATCAAGTGAAGTTTCCACCTACCATGGGGCATATCCAGCCCTGGAAACATTTGCCCTATAAGCAAATTACATTAGTTATTTTCACAATGAATAAGACCATTATCTTTCAGCTTCATATGTTGCCAAAATCCTATGAAAAATAAAATGAGGTCTTTTAATTAAAAGCCTAAACACATACAGTGGGTCAATTCCATCTCTAGGACCGCCATTGCTTCTTTCGAGTATAGTGGTAGTTCCTTTTCATTCCTTCTGAATAGCCTTGAGAAAAAAAGTTGGTTTTAAGGGCTAGTTTAACTTCTGAGTGAACTGCAGGGCCTGACTGTTAAATGCTGTCCAGAATTATCCCAGTACAGCAGCAACACAATCCTCAGCACAAGTCCGTTCCAAGGAAACTTGGATGCAGTGCACTGTAGCAGGTTCTCTGACCAGACAAACTGGCCTCAGAAATTATGTCTTTTGCTATAATTCTCTCATTTAGTCTAGAAGTAGTTTTTTTTAAAAATTGCATTAAATGTTGGGGCTTTTCCCTTGGCTATGCCACAACCAAAGAACCAGGGCAAATCCTGAGGTAAGTCATGTTTTATAACCCTGAATATGTCATCCTGAGCCACATACACCTGTGCTTACACAGGAGTCCTTGCTCTGTGTGAACACAAAACTATGGACCATGGAGCTGCTAGAGAGGGTTATAAGCTTCCCCCAAATGAAGAAAGTTAAACTTTCTTGTTTAACCAAATGTTTTTGCTGATTTCTACTGATTCCTTAAAGCACCAAGCTGCCAGCACAGGCAGAAGGGCTGGTGGTGCTGGTTGCACTGCTGTCTCCCCTTCCAGCTCTGTTTAAAAACCAAGAGGTCTGACAGGAATGGTGTGGGCCTGGCTGGCCTGGGGCAGCCAGTGGGCTGGGTCACCTTGGGAAGGCACATTCCAGCCTTATTTTTGTAACCTTCTATGAAAGAAGGTTAGAAGTCTATGGTATAAGAAAAATGCAACTTTCCAAAGCCAATTCTTCATCACTTTCTTATTTTACAGAAATAAGAGTCTTTCTTAGTATTCTTAAATTTAAACCAAGTATACCTTTTTCAAGCACACAGTCACAACCCCCTTTTTGGGCTTTTCTCTACTAAGTTAGAAACTTTGAAACTCAGTAATTAGTTTGTCTGAGATAGACATTTAGCATGACACTTAACCATTCATTATTTTCATATTGATTTTCATTGCTTTGTTGAAGACAAACACATTTGACTAAAATTGTGTGCCAAATAATTTTTTTCATCATGATCCATCAATGTAAGAATTATTTTTTTAAAGAGAAAGGATTATGGTAACTCTGTCCACACAGCATTCAAAAATCATGTGACATTTACAGTGCAAAAGCTGTTTAAAATGCCTTTGTCTAAAGCAAGATATCAAGAAAGTAAACAAAACAGAGGTGTACTGTTTCAAGAGACACTTAATCAAGTATTAGAAAGAAAATTAGAAGGGAATTGGGTTCTGTAGTGTAGAGCTGAGCTGCAGATGATTCAAGGCTCTGTGCCAGCAGTAACAAAAGCGCTCTCTGCTGGAGCAGCACAGCTGGAAAAAAAATAAACGGGCTTTTTATAGATACTTTAAAAATAATAAGTTTTCAGGGTATTTCATTACTATTGTCAAAGATCATAGTGACACAGTTGTCAGAGATACAGCTTCTTTACAAGTATCCAAGAGCCACGCACAAAGGTTCCTGTGAGAACAAGTCACTAATGGTAAGCAAACCTGAGATCTTGTACAAGCACCAGTATTCCTAACTATTGAAACAGTATGTTTCAAACTAGTCCTTGCCATTGCCAACCTTAGTAACTACATTAAATAATACCACTCTTTGCAACATTTCAATGTATAAGCTCTTAGTCTCACAAAATATTATTTTAATCAGTCCTAAGGAAGGGATTACAATGGAAAGTGACACATTTCTGTATCAGTAGCCTAACAGAGAAACTTTTTTTCTTTTTTTTTGTAAAAAACCCCCTTCTTTAGGTCTTCATTAAGTAGTAGTGATCCTTTCTGCAACAGAAGTAAAATTAGTCTCTCACATTACCTGGCCTGGCTCCTCAAAACATCCCTTACCAGCCTCTGTCAGAGGTCAGAGAGGTTACTTTTTTAACTAAACTGAACCATGTTCTGCTTCCAACAGAAAGACTCCCCAGTGACTTTTGCTGTGAGCCTGCTGCTGGCAGGGCTGTTGTTTGGTGGGTTGGTTTGAGGAGTGTGTTAATCCTCCCCTGAGAAATTCTGTGGTTTAGGTTTTACTCCTCATTACACTTTCCTGGGGTTATCCTGTATTATTCCTGTATTTGTTTTCGTATCAGTCCATCTGCAGCAAGAAACATATGGTGGGAGAAGTTACGGGAAGGGATGGGAAATCAGGGTTTGCTCCAAAGAACAAGTTTACCTTGTTAGAAAACACAACACAGAGTTCTTGTGTTGCTGCTCACAACTACAGCAAAGGAAATATGTGATTTATCTTCTGAAGCCACCAAGACTAAAGCATTCAAAAGATGAAGACCACTTCATCTTGTAAATGAAGAGCCCTGATAAAATTATTTGATAAGGACTAAAAATGCTTATCTCCATTCATTGAATTCATTGCATTCTTCTGTCAATCCAGCTCCACAGGCACTGGCTTCCCTGAAAATTCCTGCTTTTTTCAGAAGTGCCCTGAAGAAAACAGTTCAAAGGAACCAGCAGCACAAACCCATTCCAATCTCTGCTGTGACTCTGCCTTCCAGGCCCAACTGATCTTAGCGCATTTCTAACAGTGACACAAATTCTGTGGACTCCTCTGAAGATGATGTTGTTCTTTTTGGTCTGTGATACTCTCAGCATAAAGAACTAGCTCACTGCAATCTCTATCCCTCCCTTATTCTTGCTATTACTTGGTTCCTAATTATATGACTTTTAAACTTTTAGAAAGCAGTCCACTGCTACCAATATGTTTGTCTCAGAACAGAACTATTCCCTGAGATGCCCACGACTCACGGGGGAGCCCCCTGTGCAATGAAAATACGGGATTTCTTTTCAGCAGTTTTCTGTGTTCTGACAACATTTTGTTGTACAGAAATCCTGTTTTTGCCTCAGTCTTGACATTCTGAGACAGCCACAGCCTGCCCAGCTAATCACTGCCTCTTGCTGCATTATTTGTTAAACTTCACCTCAGTCAGCACAGCCAGAAAACGCCTTTGGCAGTAATGGAATCATATTTCTTAGCAAGGGGCCTCCATTTGCTTAAGGGTTTTCTAATCAAATCTTACGTTAGTGTTTTTCAGAATTCTTTTCCTCTGTAACATCTGCCCTCCTGTGAATTACAGAGCAGTTGGCATCTCCTCCCAAGCATGCCTGGACAGCCATTCCCACTCAGCTGCTGCTAGAGCAACTGGCCTGTCAGCAAGCTCACCTCTGTAGGGCACTGACACCACCATGCTTGTGCCCAGGCCTGAGCGTCCTGGGATTTGTCCAGCTATTGGGAAAACAACCTTTCAGATTGTTCCAGTCTAACAAGTAATTGTGGGTGTCCTTAAACAACATTTGTCAAAATGGAAATGCGGCACAGCTGTTAGCCATTGGAGGGGTCTCTTTGAACTGGTACAACCATTTATCCAACAAGAGCACACACTTCAGCTGTAGTCATCATCCATGCTGTTAAGACAGTCCTGCACTGTTCTCACATCCAATCCACACCCAAAGCAAAAGCACAAACATCTATGACCGGTGGCCAAAGGAACTTGGATAAAATCAGCAAGCTAACAGAGCAACAGGAACAAGAACCTTCCAGGCCTGCAAAGAAAATCCAAATTTTACCGTGCTGGTGACTGAAAGCATTGAATCTTTTTGTCCTGATTCTGCCATGATTCTCTATGATTAGCAAGCTGGCAGATGAGCTTCCAGTCATCACAGTGAGCCAGCACTGCACAGCTTCTCTTTCTCTCCAGTGATAACAACACCTCTTCCTGTGCTGATTCCAGGTTCACAATAAATTACTCTTTATGGAACACACTACATTTCTCTGGATTTACTTTCATATTGGCAGCATTAATATCATAAACTATTTTTAAACGAATCAGCATTTCAATAGCAGCAGTCTGCATCGAGAACAGAAACAGCAAAGTAATAGAGGGATGCATTGCCACAAACTCCCTGGCAGCATTTCGGTGAAGAAGCACTGCCTGCCATTATCCTCAACAGCTGTACAGCTGTACTTCTGTACGGATGTGAATTCTTCTTTTCCAGATCACCCTGCCTTTCTTGGAAAGCCAAGTATTGCAGCTGCTATGGTGCCAGTGTCTGGAAGCACCACAATGTGCTAATTGCAAATTAACTGCCTTCCAGACACTGTTTTTCTGATTTTGACAAATTTTTAAGAGAATTTCCTCAAATCAAACCCTATGCATTTTTTACTGCCTTTTCTTCCCATTATACATAATGATTGTAATCAAATTTGAGTCATCATAAAACCAGTAGAATGATGAGCTAATAATAGAGGACTAATTTTCAGAGGCAATCTTCCCCATTTGTCAGCAGGGCTGTATGTT
The DNA here is from genome assembly GCA_013400915.1 of Pardalotus punctatus. Classification (NCBI taxonomy): domain Eukaryota; kingdom Metazoa; phylum Chordata; class Aves; order Passeriformes; family Pardalotidae; genus Pardalotus; species Pardalotus punctatus. Next base: position 10,798 of record VZTX01012914.1, on the reverse strand, counting down.
CATTGTCTCTGTCTTCCCTTGAAAGACAATTCAGGATAAACTGTCCTATAGTTAGAGATTTTCTGAACACCCGAGCTATTGGTTTAAGTTTCGTTGGTGTTGACTCACGCTTCACAGATCCTGAAGCATAGACAAATTTTCATTAGCTGCCCACACCTGAAGAAAACCTCCAAGTCTGTTTCTTGAACTCTTCTGAGTTGCTTTAGAAGCTGCAGCACAGTAGCACTTCTCTCATCATCTTTTCCTGAAGATGATGCACTGAATTATCTCTACCAAAAAAACTTCCAGCTACAGCTGGCACAGAAGGGGTGGAATATATCACAGATTTGGCCCCACAGCCTGTGAAACAGGCAAGGAGCAGTTGCAGAGTCTGCAGGCAGACAAGGATCCAGAGAAAAGTCTTATCACACTGCCAATGCTAGAATTGCACGACTTGTTAATAAGTTCATACATTCACTGAAAATGAACACACTTTTCTATATGTTGAGGTTAAAAAAAACTCTTAAAATCACTTAAAAAACTATTAACATCATATTAGCACATATGAATACAGAATCTGTTCTGCCAAAGTAAAACTAGTCCAAGACAGAAGGAAAATAGAAAACACAAATTTTTACATAAAAAATTTAATTATATAAACTTCTATTAGTAGGCCCTAATCTCACTGCAGATTTCCTAAGGCACAGAATCTTTATTTGAAAATATACAGGAACCCTTTCTCCAATCCAGTACTAGCTGGTATCTTGTCATATACAGACGCAAAAACCCATTCAGCAGCATATCACAAATGCAACACATATTTGACTAACACTTTGAGAAGATTACCAACTGTTTGTACTGAAATAAATACAATTTGGCAGCAGAGACTCTATCACAGGTTTGTCATAATTTTTGTCCACATAAATACCTAGATTCTATTTTCTGTTTCAGGAAGAATATATTACATGCTTCAATTCTCCCTCCATCAGTTAGTCTCATGTTTCACTGATGAAGATCACATAACATCAAAATACTTACAAAATATTAAACTCCATTTTTAGGTCCCTTTTTTTCAGTTTCTAGTTGTGTACTTATTTAAACAAAAAAGCCCTGAGGTATCTGTTAAGTCACACATCACTGAACAGTATCTAGTACGGAATTCATCGCTCCTATTCACCAAGCATGCAATGCAATATTTATACTGCAGATGTTTTCAAATGTAGTTTTATTCCAGTGACTATTTGCAGTCTATACATACACTTAAAAACATTATGTGAACATATCACAGACTAGTACCTAAAAAAATCTTTAGTATATACTCCTTTATAAAAGGTTTTGACACAATGGAAAAGTCAGTCCAGAAAAACTCATGTTACCAGGTTTCTTGATAAACAAAATACTGTGAAGCCCTGTAACCTGCATGAGCACAAGTATCCATGGCAATGGATCTCTCTTCTAAATCCTTCTTTTAAATAAACAGGTTTAAATTTTGTTCAGTAAAAAGTTCTACCACAACACTGTCCATTTAATTTTGTGCTTTCCAAAAGGCAAGCATACTACAGAAATAAAATTCCCTACCCAATACGAGAGAGAAATTCAGTAAACATGTATTTGTTTCCCATTCCAGGAGAGGAATCCAAGTTCCTTGAAATTCTCATTAGGTCTAAATCCAAAACACCCTGCTTATACCTTCTTCTTCTTCTTCTTTGCCTGCTCTCCAGACTCTACTTTCCGTTTCTTAGCAGAAGCTGGTTCATCATCTTTTTCATCATCTTTAAAAAAAGAAAGGGTTAATCAAAGTCAGCAAAGCCAGTTTTTTGTCTTAAACACCATCCTGTTGAACAACTGACTTAATCGCATCTGAGATGCCTGGAAAAAAGACACAATAGTATTAACTGACAACATCCTCATTTCTGGAATGCAGACAACATGTGGACAAAATAGGGTTGGTTACTTCTTATCACTACCAAAAACCACTGCAGATAACTAAGAAGAGGCTTTATGATACTGTATAGTACCTATTCTAAAAAAATATTATTATTTGACTAGCTAATCAAGAAGCTAGAAAATTACATTTTTGAAGCAGGAAATAGTGCCAAGGTCTATTAACCTTTTATCTTCTTACTTTGGATGAAGGCTGACTAAGAGAAATACATGGAGATGGGAAAGACACAGAACACATGGAGAAAGACATAAAAACTGCCACTGGGAAAGAACACTCCAACCCAAAAAGGGCTCAAGACAGCAAAAAAATCCTTCCTTTAAAAAAGGTTTGTTGACAACTTTACTGGTGAATGAGAACATTATTGTCTGTTCTGAAAGCCCAGAACTTCTGGTTCTGCTCTCTTGGTTGTTGCTGGCTATTGTCTTTGTCCAGCAATTAAAAAAAAACAAAACAAAAAAAACCTCCTACCTCTCAAGTATTTCATTATTTCCTAAATTACCACTACAGCTTATACCATGATTGAAAGTGAAAAAGACAGTAAATATTTTCTTCAGTGATCTGTCTCATGGATATCCTATCATCCTCTCTTAGACCCCAAGTTTTGCAAATGTTATAAAACTAATATGACCTACAACTACAACTAACGTCAACACAGCACCACCTGAAGCTCTCAGACCAACTGCTGTTTGAGCAGCCCCATGGCTGAACCTGTTAGTTTCCTAGAACTACGGTGCTACAGAGTCTAATCCCTCCCTGCTAATGACAACGCAGGAGAGGAGCAGAGAGACTGTTCGAGCGTCTGTGTTGATTCCAGGAAAGCCAAAACACCGGCACTGCAGTCCATCTATCCCTGCAGCCATACCGCTCTGCCCCTGGGCAGCAGAGGATGCACGAGAAGCCAGCAGAAAAAACTCCGAGCCCAGGGAGGGCTCCGGGCACAGAGCACTCGGGGACCCGCCCAGCCCGGCTCTGCAAGCTCCCACAGCCTGGCCAAGGCACAGCCGCCTCACGCCAGGGCCTCACCCGACTCCAGGGGCTCCTGCTCCTCGTCCGGCAGAAACTTGGCTTTGCCGGCCTGGCGGGGCGCGTCGTCGCCATTGTCCTCGTAGATGTTGGACCACTTGATGGCCATGTCGACGGCGGGGGCAGGCGGCGGCGGCTTCTCGGGCGGGCTGTAGGTCTCCGGCGGGGGCACGGCGTTGCTCCTCCACACCTTGAATTCCCTGGGGGGCTGCGGGAGAGAGCAGAGCGCCCGTCACACGGGGCCGGGGGGCCCGGGGCGGCCCCAGCGCCGCCTCGGCTCACCCCGCGCCCCACGCACCTCCTCGGGCGCCCGCAGGACGCGGCTCTCCCAGTCGATCTCCTTGTTGAGCGGGTTGTAGAGGAAGGCGGGCGGNGCCGAGGGTTCCGGCCCCGCCGCGCCCCGAGCGAGCCCGCGGCTGCTCGCGGGGCCCAGCGCGGACCCGCCCAAGGGGAGCCGGCGGCGGGAGGGCGAGGCTGGAACGCCGGGGCAGGGCAGGGCTCACGCCGGAGCCCGGGTGCTTTCCTTCGCCCGACCAGACCCCGAAAATCAGACAAGAAACCAAGCCAATTTTCGTTTCTCCCTTTTCACACCTGCTGGCCTAAGGGGAGGGAAAACACGTTTTCCTTAACGTCTGATCACTGGCTAACCCCGGGTGGACACAGCGCTGACCAGCCACGAGGGTATCTTTACCAAAACAGATTTTTCATATTTGTTGGAGTAAGTTTGTACTAGAGCTCCTTTGTGATTGACTCGTACATACATTACTGCATCAGCTAAAACACTGGTGCTGTCCATGACGAAGCTGAGTCAGGGGAGGCTGGTTGGATATCAGGGAAAGGTTCTTCCCCCAGAGGGTGGTCGGGCACTGGAACAGGCTCCCCAGGGCAGTGGTCACAGCAAAAGCCTGACAGAGTTCAAGAAGTGTTTGGACAATGCTCTCAGGCACACGGTGTTACTCCTGGGGATGTCCTGTGCAGGGCTGGGAATTGGACTCGAGGATCTTTATGGGTCCCTTGCAGCTCAGCACATTTCTGTGATTCTATGTTCAGATTACTTATAGTACCAGAAGCAGGATGAGGTCTGAGGAAGGGGTTTTGGTTATAGTATGATGTTCCTTTACTGTAAAGATACTAAACCATATCCAGCTGATCGATCATAATCAATACCATTATCATTATTTTGAAATAAGCCCTATACAAAAAGTACAATGAGAAAGAGTTGGTCAACAGGTAACTCAAGTTAACTATTGAGAGAATATGTGAATGTTAACTATTGAGAGACAGAATATGTGAATTCTAAAAACACTAGAAAAACAGGATTTCCTTA
>VZTX01012912.1:0-107212 GCA_013400915.1 Pardalotus punctatus | reverse complement strand
TTTTTTTTTTTCTTTTTTTTTTTTTTTTTTAATTCCTCGCCGCTGCTGCTGCTCTGCTGTGCCCCAGATAGCAGAAGTGCTGAGGACAGGTGTTTGCGTCAGGTCCTGCGGCACCCGCGTCCTGCCCGGCCGAGGGGAAGAGGGATTCACCCAGGGGATATCCCGGGGGGGAAAGGGGCAGGGAGCAGCCGGCAGAGGATGAGAATGGAGAGGGGAAGATCCTTTAATGGCTGCACTGTGCGGGTGAGGATGGGCATTGATGCCAGAGTGGGTTTATTCCAAGCCCAAGCACGGCCCTGTCCCCAGCGAGGAGCAGGACGGGGATTGGGGTGGCAATTTGGGCTCTGCAGCATCCCGCAGCCCCATCGGCAACACCCCCTGTGCCATAAAGCCTCTTATTTACAACCTCCTACTCGGGAGCATCTGGGAAGCGAAGCGCGTCATTTCCAGAGAGAGCAAAAATGCTGCATATTTCAGTGTCTTTTGAATTTTTTAGGTTTCCCTGAACTGTGCTAATGGGTTGGTGGTGGCGGGGGGGAGGTGAGGGCCCAGCCCAGCTCCCGGCCTGCCTTGCTGCTCTGCCGCGCGGCCATCACTGCATTGCTGCTCTTAAAATATTCAGTGCTGTTGGCCACAATTTCACAGCGGGTCAAAGCGCGCCGAGCCAGCAAGAAGGAGGGAAAGTGTGACAACGAGATTAACCCCGGCCCGGCAGGCCCCGGCCGCGCTCGGCACGCTGAGCACGATGTGCTGCAGCCACCTCGTCCCCGGGGACCAGCAGCGAGTCCAGGAGGGCCACGACACCCGAAATCCCTCTGGCTGCCCAGTCTTGCTGAGTCGGTGGCATCACCTCCAAAATGGTGAAGGGATGGTGGGAATATCCAGAGTCCCGCTGGGAGGACTGAGCATCCCCTCCTTCTCCGAGCTGCTCCAATCAGGAGCCATTCCATGCAGTGGGGTGAAGAGCTGAGGATACCCCCGGGTCTTGGGGACATTGCTGAGACCCCTCAGTGTTTTTCGCCCCGAGAGGTTGTGGTTCCCAGGCCTTGCACAACCATCAGTCGGTGCTAAGAGTGGAGCAGCAGATTTACAATGCAAAAGAGCAGCTGCTTGAGCCCTGTTTGCTGACAGGGATTTAGTAATCCTGTCGTCAGCCCGGAGTTTGCTCTCGGAGTCGCTGGCTTTGGCTGCCAGGCTTTTCTAAGAAAACTTCCCAGGCTGGGGGGAAAGAAGGGAAGCAAAGCACGTGGTCTGTGCCCGCCGTGCAAGCGGGATGGTGAGAGGTGTCTGTGTTCCCGTGTGGAGCCGGGATGGGTGAGGGATGCTGCCATGGGGAGAAGGTGCGTGCCAGGCTCAGTCCCAGGAGCCACGTGTTGTCCAGGAGCTGGAGACCCCCAGGAACTGCCTGTTGGATGGGCTGCACACCCTTGGGCTGGGCTAGGTTGGCTGAGGTTTGGTTTTGCTTCTCCTGCACTGTTCCTTGGGTCCTTGCTCGTGTGCCGTGACTTCAGAGCTCGCCACCGGCAGCACGGGTGGCTGTGCAGCACGCGTGGTGTCATCTGCAGGACGGGCTGCAGCTGATGGATGCTCTCCTGGGGTTTTGAGGACAGTGGGGATGATTTATCAGGGTGTCTTCGCAGGTCAGGGTCACCCCTAGGGTCTCCATGGACATGAGGTGGGTTGGCTGCTCTGGCAAGGAGTTGGCAGCACCGTGACCATCCCGCTGTCCTAGGTGGCCACCTCCAACATGAAGGCAAACACAGCCCTGAGGTGAAAGCTCTGTCCCTGCCTTGTCCCCAGGCGCACCTGCTCGTTCCCAAAATCACGCTTCCCAAGGGCGCAGGGGCACGTTGGTGTCCCTGCCGTGGCTGGGGCTGGACCAGCAGTGGCCACCTCGAGCCAGCCCTGTGGTCACCCTCCTGCACCCTGTGCCGGCAGCAAGCCAAGCTCTTCTCCCTAATTCTCCTTCATCCCTGTTAATGTACCACCAGATGTTCTCATTATCCATTTAAACATATAATCCTCCCCCGAATCCCGCTAAGCTCCTGGCCTCCCCGATACCTCATGGCAGTGCGTTCCACAGGTTAATTATGCATTTTTAATTAATCACCAAGCAGAGAATGACCCATGAATAAGGGATATGAAGATCCTTCAACTGGGAATAGTTGGCAAATTGTCCCCAGGCGGAGCCATGCCGGTGTCATGGTCTCCTTGAATAACAAGACTAGCTCTAAAAATTCCTGGTTTGTGGATCTGGCATGACTGGAGGTCGTGACAGAGCTGTGCCCTGTGTGGATGGGACACGTCCTCCTCCTCATGTCCCCCTTCAAATGGGGAGGAACCACATCCCCACCAGAGCTGTCTGTGTCCCACCTGGCAGCGATGGAGCAAGCACAGGGGGGAGGAGGAGCGAGGCAGGGAGGGGGAAAAAAAAATAAATCACATTTTATTTTAAAAAGGCATTTTTGAGTGAATGCTGAATAGGGTTTGGGAAAATTGCCTTAAAGGCCTGTTCTCTGCAGGGACGGAGCTTTCCATGGAGCAGGAGTATTCTGAAACTTAATTGCACATTTGCACGGGCTAGTGTTTTTATTTCTCTCAGGTCTCCGAGGTGGTCTTTGAAGATTGCTGTCTCTCTGTAATAGTTTTCTTTATCTCAAATAAATTCCACACACCTGCGAGGTGGAGCTGCTTGAGAGAAATTATGTCGGAATTGGCTCTCGATTTAATAAATCTGCAAATGGAACTGGGATGCAGAGCGGCAAGGTGGTTGGTGGGGCTGGCTGCACCTCCTCCCTGTTCCCCTCCTCTCCTCTCCCTTCCCTTCTCCACCAGCCTGCTCTCAGCCTCTCCATGGGCCAGGAGGAGTGTGGGGCTGAGCAAAGCGAGTCCAGATCCTGCTTTTTCCCCTGTCAGTCACTGCTGGCACATCTGAGGGGGCTCCAGATGAACGGCTGGTGGTGCAGACCCCTCTAATGCCCACCTGGCTGCCTCCTCCAGCAGCACCACCCTGGCACAAACCCATCTGTGCTTCCAAAAGCTGCCATCAAGATCCCTGGATCTAAACACGGAGATGATACCACGAGCTGAATGCCCACGGGGTATTCCCAAGGGATGTCCTAAGGACCCTTCCTCAAAGAACTCCGATGCCATTTTCTTTCCTGGCCTCCCTTTGGGTGGTTTGGAGCCGTGGTTTGCCCCGGCAGCTCCTCCTGCAGCTGCCACCATTTCTCCTTCTCCAGGAATCATTTCCACGGCTCCCCGGCTCACCAGGGGACGTTTAGCCAGCGCTCCATTTTGGAAGCAGCGCGGAGCACCGGAGAAAAGCCTGCGGCACAGTTGCAGCAGGCAGACACAAATCCCCGGGCAGCCGGGGCAGCGTGCGCCGGGCAGCCCCGGCTGTCAGGCAGAGAGGGATGGGCGGCCGCAGGAGTACACAGACAGGTTAATGGCAGCCGTGGATGCTGCACAATTGGATTTCACCTCCCCGCTTCTTAAGGAATCAGCAGCTCTCCCTTGCTCAGAAATCCGGCTGTCCAACTCTCCCCCTGAGCCTGGGTGGCAGCGGGATGAACCGACACCCGTTGAAAGCTCACCGAGGGCCATTTCAAACCCTCCCTCCTCTCTCTGGGCTCCCCAGACACAAGGTTACCCGTGCCACCTCCTGTGTGAGCCCTGGCTGCTCGGCTTCAGGTGAACAAGGCGCCGGGAGATTTTATTGCATTGCTGGGTTTTGTTCCACTCTGTTATTCGCCGCGATTGAATTTGCTGCTGTGGAGGCAGGAGCTGGAGCAGCCGGAGCTCCCTCACCGCCCGCGCCGCTCCGGTGGGACCGTGACCTTGTCTGGGTGCCTCACTTAGCCCTCGGCTGGGTAATTCGGTGCTGGTGTGGGAGCTGGGCGTTCTTCTGCCTCCCACTGAGCATCCCGGCGTGGTCCCACTCCCTCGCCTGAGCCAAATCCTCGCTCTGCTCCACTTTTTTAAGCGTTGACCTTGGAAATGCTTTCAGGGAAAGCATCTGCCTTCCCAGCTCTCTCCTCTCTTTCCTACCCGATTATGTCCCTCTGTCCTCGTCTCCCTGCTGAGGTTTTAATGCTGTGGGCATCACCACAGTGCCTGAACCCCTCTGCAAACCCTTCCCAAGTTTTAGTCACACTCGCTGGTTCATGGTGTCAGTTTGGCAACGGCATCTCACCTTCCTCCTGCCCTGCTCTCAGACTTATGTAAAAAACACCTCAGCTTCCTGAAAATGTAGTTTCTTGGCTCGTTTCTTCTTTGCACAGAAAGATGTGTGGTGGCAGAGCTGGGAACATCCCACCTTTCTCTGCAGGTGGTCTGGGATCAGCACAATCCTCTGTGGTGGCACTGATGCCCCTCTCCCCACACTGGTGCTGGACCAGACCCCAGCCCTCAACAGCGACGCAGAGCCATTCCCAGCGCATTGGGAAACGCAGCTGTGAGGGGTCAGTGGGGCAGAGCCACACGGGAAGGATGTGGAAGCCTTGTTCTCTCCGTGTTGACAGCGACAGCTCTTCTTCCCCACCAGCTGCACCATCGCCTGTGCCCCGTGATTGAATTAGGGGGCTGTAACCCACCCCCCTCCCGCCCGGTCCCCGGCGCGCCGGGCTCAGATGCTGAACTCGAGAGCCATAATTTAATAAGTCTCAGGCAGACAGTGCTCCGATAGCCGTCGGGATCTCTCGCCTCCTCCCTGGCCAGCCATGCACTGATTTATGCTCCCAGGTGATGGCTGGGATTTTTGGCCTTCCGGGATGCTCTTCTCCCAAAGCGGGAAGCTTGTGGGGTGAGCTGGGAGCAGGAGTGGGGCCATACAGGCCATGGTCAGTGTTGTGGTCATCCTTCACCAGGCTGATCCTTTTTTTGGGGAGCAGTGATGGGGGACGGAGCAACCTTACAGCAGCGGCTGCCTGGGCACAACGAGTTAAAAGTTGCAATTAGTAAAGTGCTGACGATGGGAAGGTGGGGTGGAAGCAAGCGGCACTAAATGAATCCTGAAAGGTTATTCCAATAAGCAGCAGCAGTTTCCAGCTGCGCTTGCTTTCCTGGGAGCTGGGGGACACGGGATGGGATCCAGGGTGAGAGATACCAGGTGGGATGTGGGATGTTGCTGGAGGATGCTCAGGTGCCAGCAATGCCTGCTGGAGTGGAAAATACAGCAGGGGAATTGGAGCAGGAGGGGGACAAGCCATCACATCCCAAGGATGCTCATCCAGGGGTGTGGCAGGTGGCTCCTGCCCGTTCTGTGCCCCCAGTGGCTTTTCCACAGGGTCCAAATCCTGTTCCAGGCGCAGAGCCCCGTGCCCCTGGCATGTGCTCGGGGAGGGGTCTGGGGAGCGGCGTGAGCCACGCTGCTGTGGCGGGGAATCCTTGAGGTGTGGAGAGTGGTCCGTCAGCCGCCGCGGGGGCTGCAGGGGGAGAGGAGCTGGGAGCCAGGGAGGACGATCCCGGGAAAGGCGTTGCTCTTCCAGCTGAGCAGGCAGGGGCCCGGGCAGGCGCAGGCAGCCAGCGGTGGCCTCTCCCTGCCAGACGTGGCTGTTCCAGCTCTCTGCTGGTGCGACACCACGGAGCTATTATTAGACTCCAATTTTCTGTGGGTAGCTCTGAACTCCCCGGTGCCTCCAGCAGCTTGGCAGATGCCAGAGCAGAGCAGGATCTGCTGGTGCTGGTGGGGACGAGGGTCCCTGGCGAGCTCAGAGGGGTGTGGAAGGCAGTGAGGGGTGGCAGAACCCCCCAGCACGGTGATGTGGAGAGCTGAGCACCACAGCCTGGGCTGGAGACACAGAGCAAAAGGCAATTAGTTGACTAATGAGGGGTTTGGCTGATGAGGAGGGCACAGAACCCCTGGGAACACTCCTTGGGTCAGTGGTAGCCAGGAAAGAGACTGTCCCAACACAGATGTGGGATGCAGGGCTCTGCATGAAGCTGCACCTCCAAAGCACATCTGGATTTCACAGCATCGCTCCAAAACGGAGCCACGGCATCCCCATCACTGCCATCCTTGGCAGGAGGCACGTGGGAGCGTGACAGGGCTGTGGCACACTGAGAGAGCCCATCCCGTGCCAGAGGAGGACTGGGACTGGGGAGATGTGGCATCTTCCTGCTCCCATCCTCTCCCAGCCTGGTTTCCAAGCAGGAGTGTTTAAATGCCTTTTATGTTGTGACTCAAATGATGAAAGGCCCGAAAATGGGACTAACAAAGACGAGTTGTACTTCAGAATAAAAAACCCATGAAAGCAGCAGATGCTGTCATAGGAATAAATTGTATCAACAGCGATCAGATGGGAAGTGAAAAGTCAGAATGGAGTTGCTCCCTCTTTCCCGCTTCCAGTGAAAATTTCTGGGTCCATGAATTTAGCCAGAATCAGGTAGGATGAAAGGCTTTGTCTGACAAGGCATTTCAAAGGATCTGGGAGCCTCCAGAGATGTGGCCACTTGGACAGGGAAACGGAGCCCCTCAGTTTTAATGAGCATTTCAGTTGCCTTCCTTTATCCTTCTGCCAAGATCTTATTTTTGTTTTCTTTTCTTTTCCTTTAAAACTCCCGATTTCCACTCTTTGCGATTCGTTTCAACTCTGCAAAACGTGCATTTGAGCAACGCAACATGAGGAGGAGGAGGGTAGAACATCCCTGTCACTCCATACAGCCCAACCTGTTGCCTCTCACCATAAAACCCCTCCTTGCTGTGGCCGTCCCAGATGTTTTGGAGGTCGGTGCCACCAACATTCAGCATCTCCCGTTCCCTTCAATGATTTCCCATCTCCCCATCTCCCCTTTCCACAGTGACAGGATCCTACACAGGCTGTAATTAATAGAAATTAGACTGTCAAGACCTTGCAGCCCCCATCCCATAATTACTTGGCCTTGCTGTGTTGGAAGCACAGGGATCGGCCGCGAGCTCGAGAGCCGCCGGTGATGGGAACACATCCCGTTATCAAGCTATTTTTATTAAGCTTTTAATGCAGGCACTTGCATGGTGCTGGGGGATGTGCAGCATCTCCACAAAGTCCACTCCCGGAGGGATGTTCAGGGGGATATTTTGGGATGGAATACCAGCATCAGAGCTGGACAAAGCAGGATATTAGCAGAGTTCCGTGTCCTGACCACGTCCATCGCTTGCGCATTAATTCCCAGCACCCAGCTGCTCCAAACACACAGATTTCAGGGGTCTGGCAGAGCATTGCTGCTCAGCCCTCAGGTCCCCCACGTCCCCACACACCCCAAGAGCCGTGTGGGAGAGTGACAATGCCCAACATCCATCCGGGCACATGGCATTTCCCACCGGCTCATTAAACCTCAGAACGGCCCCAGACACCGGGCACAGCTCAGCTATTCACACCGCTCTGCTTTTATCACTGCCTTTTTCATGAGCTGGTAAAAAGTTCAGTGCAAAGCACAGGAGAGGACTCTGAAAGGCAGACGTGCTCATGACCCAGCGTGCTGGCTCACGTCTCCAGTGGGGATGGGGTTTTGCTGGAATCTGCGGTGCTCACTCGGCTGGTGACCCGCAGGGATGTTCGCTCGGAGGGCTCGTGGCATCGCCCTGAGAGGAGACCAAGGGCATGGGGAAAGGCGCTGCTGCCCTTTTTGGGTGTGGGAGAGAGGCCTGAGCCTGTGGGCTGGGCTCCAAATGACGCCAACACTTCTTTTTTGGTTGGGGGGAAGAAAATGTGACAGAGCCGGCGGCTTTGATGCCTGCCCATCCGTCTCCTTCCCCCCTGCTGCAGGCAGAATGATGTGCAGCTGAATGAGGAAGAAGGTACATGACAGGCTCCAATTTGCCCTCTTCTCCACCAAACACAAGGACATCCAGTGAATCTGAAATGCAGGAAGGCTGAAAAGGGATGATGAAAGGGAGCCCACGCGGCACGGTACAGAATTCGCCTGTGGATCTCGGTGGCACAGGACACTGCTGGGGTCGGGACCTCGGCAGGATTACAAGTTTATAGAACTAATACCCTCCCTATTAGCCATGCTTGCATAAAAACCTCTTTGCCTCCCGTGTCGGGTCGCTGTCCATTCCCAGCTCCAGCCAGGTAAAGATCCATCCAGCACATCCCTGCTTTTCCACAGCCTCCAGTTTTTCCATCTCCTGTGGATGTGGGCTGGATGGGGCAGCCGAGCATGCACTGAGAGCCCGAGCAGCTGTCACTTTGCTCTTCCATCTCATATTTGCTCTGTTTTGGCTGTATTTCTGATCCTAAAGAAACCCTCCGTAGCTCCTGGCCAGCTGCTGGCAGGGAAACGAGCTGGTGAATCTGCTTTCCCTACACATGAGCTTGTTCAGCGTTTGATACCGATCTGGCTGGTGCTCAGCTGGGGTGGGTTTTGTCATTTCATCTGCAATTGTTTTGCAGTAAAGCACCTCGAAGGGTTCACTCCCCGGCTGTTTTACAAAGGACATCGTTCTTATTACTGCTGTGAATGAACTGCTTTGCATTTCTGTGAATGGGAAGGAAAACTTGTCACCTCGGGACAAAAAGGGAGTGGAAGTATCTGATGATCCCCTGAGACGCCTCAGACAATCCACTAAGCTCAAGTCATCCTCCTGTATTTCTCTTTCCTCGGGGGCGATTGGAATTATTAGTCCCTTCTCAAGGACCTCAAGATCTCCCTGTCCTTTGCCAAATTCTATCCAAATTCACTGCAGGCTGCTGGCAACATCCTGGGGACCTCCTGGGGGTCAGGACAGCGGTGCCAGGAGCCAGTGAAACCCCTATCCATGCCTGGAATCCTGCTGTATCCATGCTCAGGGTGTTCCCTGGTCCATGCCATCCTCTCCTGGAGGAGTGGGACTGTCCTGGTGACCATTGACACCTCCAGCTACAGCAGGACCCAAGGATTTGCTTTCCCTCCGGTATTCCTGCACTCCAAAAAGGTCCCGGTGGCTTTTCAGATGCACAGTGGGGTGAGACACAGGGGCACGGTAAACCCTCCAGCAGCAGGGAGAGGAGATCCAGGAAAAGAAGGTGTTCTCTTCTCCCTGATACCCGGGGACAGGGCATGTGGGAATGGCTGCACCGAGGGAGGTTTGGGCTGGATATTAGGAAGCATTTCTTCACTGAGGGAGTGGTCAAACCCTGGAACAGGTTTCCTGGAGAGGTGGCCGATGCCCCAAGCCTGTCAGTGTTCCAGAGGCATTTGGGCAGTGCCCGTAATAACAAGCTCTAACTTTTGGGCAGAGGGACCAGATGGCCACTGCAGGTCCCTTCTAACAGGAATATCCTATCCCATTCCATTCTGTTCTATCCCATTCCACCCCAATGATGTGTTTCCAAATGCTGCAAGCAGCCTCTGATCTAGACAGCTTTCTCCCAAACCTGCACTGAAGTCCTGGGATTGTGCCCTGTGCCTGCATCCCACTGCAATTTTCCTCCAAGGGCATCCCTGCCATGGAAGGTGTGCTCAGAACTGGGGTCAAGCAGAGCTGATTAGACTGGGAAAACACACTCTACACTCCCTCTGCTTCTGCGTGTGTTAGTCCTGAAAGAGGCATTTAAATTAAACAAGTTTCTATAGCCGGGTTTCAATCCCACAGCCACTTCCAACATTGACCTCCTTTTTTCCCCCTTTTTCTTCAGCTTGAGAGCAGGAGGAGGAGATGCAGACAGAGAGGAGTGCTAATTAAACAGGGAGTTCCACATTAGGGTACAAATCCTCTGGACTAGCACAAACCCTGCCAATTTCTGCATTTATTTATTATTTTTTCAGTACAATTGTAATTTCCAGTGGTGCCTCCAGCACCAGGAGAGAGTTCAGGGGCTGCTCTTGGAGAGGATTAGCACGCTGGAAGCATTATTACTTTCCTTCGCTGTGAATTCAGGAGTGATTCCCTGACGGCTGCACTCTATATAGAAGTGAATCGGTGCTAATTTGTTTTTGAGGATCACACATCCACCAACATGTGAAAGACAATCCTGCTTCTCGATGTATATTTCGAGCCAGTGCTACAGCAAACAACGGAAAATAAGCAAGCAAAGGAAGCCAGACCTCCCTCGCCCGGAAAGCCAGAGCAGGAAAAGAGCGGACTTTCTTTTTTTTTTTTGCCCGTGTGAGTTGGTTCTGCATCTTTCCAAAAGTATTTTGGGTTTTGGCCCTGCTGCCCATGGCTTGGGCAGCTCTCACATGGAAAGCCTCAGGGACGCTGTGTTGGACGGGATGTCAGAGAGACTGAGCATAAAAGGCTCCTTATTTTTTCCTGTTAAATCATCCTTGAGTTTAACTGCAAGAGAGGAATAAATGAGCTAATTGAATCTGTAACGATGGAGGGGATGGGCACCTGGCAGGGGAGCAGCATCCCCGCCACCCATCGCTCCTCTCTCTTTATTTGTGTGATTCAGAGGGACATGGTCCGTGGGGAGATATCAGAGCCGGCTGAAATGGAAGACAAAGCTATTGTTTCAAACAGAGTTATTGATTTTTACATTATTACACTATGAAATTTATGGTCTGGTTTCAAACTGCAATAGGAGTTAATGACCACCATCCAGAAACTTCCAGGTGACCTTGGCCTTGACTTTGGTGGAAGAAGGTGAATATCTCCAGTTACCAGGTCAGCAAATATAAATGGAACTTGCAGCACCCTAAAGGACTTGATTTTGGGGTGCTGCTGGCCCCAGGTCTGCACCCTGAGCTTGAGCTCACAGCAAACTCCAAGCTGGTTGACAGCCACGATGGAGTGGGGAAATTGGACCTTCTTGGCTCCAAACAAAAGTTGTTCCTGCTGTTAAACCACATTTTGCCTCCAGCTGGAAACACCACGGTGTCCTCAGAGCTCCTGAGCGCGGTTCTCCATCCTTAGCTGACCTCCCAGCACAGCTTGGCTGCCCAGTTTCCATTTCCTCCTGGAGAAATGCAAACCGAGGGGCTCTGGGGTGGGTGAGGAGCAATGGGAGAGGAAGCAGCACAGCCCAGAGCGGGAGAAACCCTGTGAGAGGGGAGAGCAAAGGGCAGTGCCCGCAGAGCAGGCAGCTGCCTGCAAAGGCCGTGGCCCATTCCTGATTCCAGCCAGCTCTCCCATCTCAGCCACAGGAGGAGGATTTGCTTTCAGAGTGACCAGGAGGAGGTTTGTGCCAGTTAACACATGAGATCCTGGTGACACAGAAGGGTTTGCAAAGGCTGCAGCACTCCCCAGTCTACAGCCTTTTCCTGGCTTTTTTTTAAAAGGTACCTCCCGATGCATCTTTTGGCACCGGCCTCTTCCCAAAGCTTTCCTTAGCATTCTTCCTTCCAAATTTCCTTGCCTGCTTCTTCCTGTGGGAACAGTCTTTCCACTTGCCAGCCAAGGAAGGCAATTTCCAGCTGCTGGAGAAGGTTTCTTTTCTTGTAGTGCCGTCTCCCTGGAACATCCCTGATGCTGCACCCCGAGCTAAAGTCGTGTGAAGCCAGTAGCCTCCAAGCTCATCTTCTGCCTCGGAGGTCATAATTGCCATTAAATCACAGCTTGCCTAACCAAATTATGCAAAACCGAAATTATCTCCAATGATTTTTATGTTGCTGAAATGTTCCAGAACTGCCGGGGTGATGACTGGGGGATTGGGAGCAGCTGTCACTCCATCAGAAACCATAACTCCAAACAGCTGGGATCTGTCAGTTATTTATGACACTGGTCGCAAAAAAAAAAAAAAAAAAAAAAAAAGGTGGTGGGNTCGAAAAAAAAAAAAAAAAAAAAAAGAAGGTGGATGGGTGGCTGCCACTCTCTGGCTGAAAGGCAGCTCGTGCAGAAAGCAAAGCCTCGTGCTGTGTCCCGGTGCTGGGAGCTGCAGCTGATGTTTTGGGAGCAATCCCAGTGAGGATGCTCCAGCTGCAGGACTGCAGGGCAGCACCAGAGGGGCTTCTCACAGAGGCTGGAAAGGAGCTGCTGCTGGCTGGGGAATTTAGGCTTTGTGACAGTCAGCATGGGCTTGTTTATTTTATCCTCTGTGTTGCAAAAAAAAAAAAAATAAAATAAAAGGAGAATAAGAGGAAATAAACCCTGCAGTTGCTAAGCACAGGTCTGACACCGCTTTGTCGAACCATCCCAGATCCAGGGGTTGGCTCTTGGCTCATGCCCAGCTGCTTTTGCTACTCTGTCCTTGTCTTTCATCGTCCTCCACTTGGCTGATCAAATGGTGAGCATTTGAGCCTTCTTTTTCTCCCTAAACAACAGTTTCTCCCTACTTGAACAGCCAATTCTGAGGTCACTCCCAAGTTTCAAAGTGTCCTTTCCCGGGGGGGCTGTAGCCGTGTCTTTGTGCACCAGCTTGCTGGGATGGATTTTGAAAAATCCTTTGATAGATCCAGGGTGGGAACAGGGCAGGAAAATCTCTCTGTAGAGCTCGGTGGCAGTGAGGTGCTGATCTTACAGCAGGTGTGAGCTTGGCCTCAGAAGAGGGTGAGTGATGAGGGAGCTTCTCTCTTTTTGATAATCCCGCCTGCGAGCAGATGCTTTGCCCCCACTTGTAGCACACTCTGGTAAAGTATTATTATTTATATTATGTAGTAGCTATACATAGTGTTTTATGGCAGTAAAGATACATAAATCAGCAACCAGAAGACGAGGGCTTTGCTCTAAAGAGCTTATAAATCTAACAGCTTGAGCAGCCCCGGTAATGGACACAGTAAGCAGGCAGTCAAGTTGCATGTAGACATGAGCTAAGTTGGGTCTCCCAAAGCAGATGGCGGTTTAGGGGAGATTTGGAAGAGAAGCAACCTGCTCCATCCTCGAGAGCGGATTCTCCTGCTGGAGAATTAGACAGGCTCTGATCCATATAAGCTTGTCCGGGTGGAGAGGTGAAAACATCTGAGAGAAGCAGCTCACCAAGAGGGAACGGGCAGGGGGTGCAGGGGTTTGTGGCGGGGCTGCCTTTTGGGGATGTTCTGCAGGGGCATCCCTGCCAGGGACAAAGCATCCATCCTTGTCCTAAGGGATTTCTTGGCCTCGAGTCTGAGGCTCCTAATGAAAGTAAGTGGCATCATGTTCTAAAGAAACCGAGTCCCTGCCTTGCTCAGAGGTACAGTAAAGTGTTATAAACCTCAAAAAGCAAGAAAACTGCCAGGGCAGGTACAGCTGGCTCTCTGGAGCAAGTGGCACTGCAGAGTCAAGAGTCCCTGCCGTGGTGGCAGAGAAGTGCTCCAACCCTTCAAACCATCCCTCTTTGATCCTGGGTATCAAACCAGGGGTTTTTTTTGTTTTTTTTTCATATTTCTTCCTGTGCTGGCACCGGCCTGGGAGGAACCTGGTCTGGGCTGGAGAGAGATGTGCAGTGTCTGGCCGATCACGCTGGCTCCGGGCGTCTGCATTCTTCTGGCTGCTTTCAGCTCTTGCACAAATTGAGGCTTCACGCTAAATGCATTACACTGTATAACAATTAATCCTGTGCTACGTATAGAAAGTCCTTACTCATCAATAATGCATGTGGGAGGAGTGATTTTCACTCTCAGTAATAAGGCTAAGACAATGGAAACAAGCAGGTAATGGAGAACATTTATAACGATGTTAATCTAATAATGAGTCTAATGCTGTTAAAAGTAAGACTGCAAACTGGACGCATCCAAAGATAAATTATTTCAAGCATTCATTAACTGATGCCTAATTAATGCCCAATTAGAGGGATGTTACATGGGAAATGGTTTGGACAGTCAGACGAATTCATTCCAATCACTGAAACCTCAGTCAGAAGCAGGAGGCAGCAGAAGGACACGGCGAGCAGAAGCTGGGGTGACACAGCACGTCAGTGGGAGAAAGGCAGGAGATAAACACCCCTTTGCTGGTTTTATCCGTGTCAGCGGGGATTTGGTTTTACTCACTTCACCAGCAGGTTTCTGGAGGATTTTTCCGTGCTGCTTTTGAAGCTCTCCCTCCCTGGTGAGCTCCGACACGTGGGCTGGTGACCCTCTGTCTGCCTCACAACCTTTACAAGATGAAGTTGAAAGGGCTGAGTCAGGAATAACAAGTTAGACAGGGTCGAACTCGAGAGAGAGCCGGGCTGGGGCCTCTCATGAAGCTCCCATGGTGTTTTCCAGTCTGGGAAGCCCAGTGAGACCCAAATGCTCCTGCCTGTCTCATCCCGGTGGGATTTGGCTGCTGGATATCGCAGTGCTGGTGTTGCCAGCCTCAGGAGCTTCATGGCTCCATGAGCGTGGCCTCTTTGCTTCTTGGGGGTCTCGTTCCCAGATCTAAACTGGGACCAGTTTCTCACAGCAGCTTCTCACAGCACAAGGCTGTCAGCAGGTTTTACAGGCTTGGAGGGAAAGCCTCCTTGAGGAGACCACAGGCCTTGTGTGCATCCCCTGGGGAGTCCAGACCTTCACAGATTCACAGAATGGTTTGGATTGGAAAGGACCATCTAATTCCATCCTCTCTGTCATGGGCAGGGACACCTTCGTGTGCATCCCCTGGGGAGTCCAGACCTTCACAGATTCACAGAATGGTTTGGATTGGAAAGGACCATCTAATTCCATCCTCTCTGTCATGGGCAGGGACACCTTCCACTATCCCAAGTTGCTCCAAGCCCTGTCTAACCTGGCCTTGAAGCCTTCCAGGGATGGGACAGCCACAGTTTCTCTGGGCAGCCTGTGCCAGGGCCTCACCACCCTCACAGAGAAGAATTCCTTCATTATATTTAATCTAAACCTACTCTCTTTCCAAGTCCTGCTCCCCTGCTTTTTTTTCTAAGTATTCATCCTTCTGTTTCCCCGTTCTCCTTACTCCCAAATTGCAGCTGGGGGAAAGCCATCCTGAAAGACATCCCTGTTTTTCCTTCCTACCTTCCTACTCAGGAAGCTGAGAACCAGTAACAACCCAGCCCATCCTCACTGCCATCCCTGGCTGCAGGCATCACATCTCTCTCTCCATAGGAGCTCCAGCCATTAACTCACAGCCGCCTGTTAATTAAAGAGATGGACTCAGTTCCCTCTGACCTTTACCTCTGGAGTTATCCCTGCAGGCAGCGAGCTGTTAAACACTGCGTTCCCTTTCGGCAGGAGCCTCCACCTTGGCCATGCTCCAGGGAGGCCCGGGCTGCCTTGGTCCATCACCGCGTGCTGCTAACAGCCGCCTGTCATCACCATCCCTATACGTGAAATCCTGGATGCTCCCAGATCCCTGCCCAGCTCCACCTCCCGTCAGTAATCCCGTTAGCCTGGCAACTGTCGTGTCACGGAAGAGCGCATAAAACTGTTGTTTGGAAGCAATATGTAATCTTCCAACCTGCTGCGTGTAGCTGGGAGATGGTTTATTGATTCAGACCCTTGTGATTTGGTATTTGCAATAACAGACTCTGCATGTGGGAGATCGTCACAGCACTTGTGCCTGGCAGGGTTTTACTAATAAACATCAGACCTACAGAAGGCGCCGTACTCCGGTGTCACCGAGGTAAGACGGGGGATGTGAAGCCGTCCCACCTGGGTGAAGAACATTTTTGAGCGAAAAAAAACCCCAGCAGAATATATCTGCAAACATTGCTTCATCTCTCCCATCGTCACCCGGCGCTCGGGTAATCCCAATATCCTCACGATACCGCTGTTTCCCAGGCTCGGTGAGTGGCAGCCAGGGCTCCCGTTTTGGCAGGGAGCGCTGGGTAGTCAGCACGATGCTCCCACCAGCGCAGCCCCTCGCTCATCATCGTGCAAAGGCACGACAGCAAAGCCAAAATGCTACGGCGGTGACTGGGAGAACATTCCTTTTCCTACACAGCCGTAGGAGTTGTCGCGAATTAAGCGTTCCCGACTCACCACCCCTTTTTGGCAGTGGCGCAGGGATGAGACATCTCTCCCGGTGGCCTGTGCTTCGTTTCTGAAGGGCAGTGCCTGGAAGTCGTCCCCCTCATTCCCATTCCCAGACAAGGCTCGATCCGGTGCTTTGGGCAGCGATGCTGTTTTTTTCCCTATTAACCACCCAGTCAGTGATGACTGCCTCTTACTGGTGATTTATGGAGAGTCTGAATAACCCAGTTTATCTAAAATATGTGGCAACTTTGCCTTGAAAGGATGGGTCCAGATGGACGGGTCACCTGCTGTTAACTAAACGGCAATAGATCTCCATACCAGGCAAAAGGCAACAGCAACCACACAGTTATATGTCAAACACAATTAATACGAAAACAGTGAGGTTTTCGTGCCTCCAACTTGTATCAGGCTGTAGGCACTGAAAAGAGGGACTGTAAAAGCCCAAGGGGTCCAGCCTCTTGGACTAGCTGGTGATAACGATGTGGAGTAATTAGAGATGAACTCCACTTCCACTCTGGTTTTTCAGATTATTACAAGCTGAGTAGGACTCGTGGGCAGGATGGCACCGGCAGCTGTGCACTGCTCCGCTGTTACTCCTTTTCCCCGTAAAGTCCAGAGGCAGAATTCATTAGACATGAGCAAATTTTGTGTGTAAGAGGAAAAAGCCAAATCTAGGAGGAAAATCTGAATGAGAAATGACAAGTCTGGTGCAATGAGTCTGAAAAGCCACTCGGCGCAGAAGGAATAGCCTGAAAGCAAGCCTGGTGCGAGGAGTGGGAGCGAGACGGGAGCGGGGCGGCGAAACCGGAGCTCTGAGAGCTGAGCAGAGGGAGGGGACGATTCCTGCCTCGTTCTCTGCTTCTCTGCTGCAAGAAAGCCCCAGTCACAGGCACATACTGTAGCATTAGAGGATGCAATATGCTTTGCCACAGGACATCCATTTAAAAATATGTCTGAGCATCCCACTTCCAAACGGAGTTTTCGGCTCAGCCTTTTCCACCAACTGCTGACAACATATTTCCCTGTAAATCACTCGGGTTTCGGGGTGGATGGTGGTGTCTAACAACTGTAGTGAAAGGAGACGGTGGGGATGAGGTCTGTGCCTTTGGGGGAGTGGGATGCGCCGCACACGTGTAATTTTAGGTGGCTCGCTGGGAACTGCTGAATCCCTGCAGCTTTCCCTCGCCGATATGTGCAGCCGATTTAACAGATGCATTGCAAGGAGGGGTGGGCACCTGCGAGGGTTTGAATTTCCTCTGTTTTCTCTCACACCACGGCTCTTCTTGCCCGCAGGCAAGGGGCTCTGCTGCCTGCACTGCCAGCGCGAATTCTCACCGAGAAAGTTTCTCCTGCCTTTTCCGGGCTGGGAGCACAACCAGCTGCCTGTTGCAGGCAGGGCGAGGAGGCAGGGAGTACTCCATATATCACGTTTTAACTGCCGTGGGTGATGAGCCTACTCATCACAGCCGCGTGGGTAATTCATGAGCGGAGAGGAGGGCTGAGCTAATTGGGGGCGTTTTGCACCCGGAATAGTCTCCGCAGCAGCGATGGGTGGGCGGGAGGTGCCCGGTTCGCGCTGACGCCGCTCTCCCCTCTCTCCGCACAGGGGGGTTTGCGGAGCTGCTGCTGGTGCTGCTGGGGCTGAAGGTGCCCGGTGCCCTGGGCTGCCCCACCGACTGCGTGTGCTACCCCTCCCCGATGACCGTCAGCTGCCAGGCCCACAACTTCGTCACCATCCCCGAGGGCATCCCCGAGGACAGCGAGAGGATCTTCCTCCAGAACAATCAGATCACCTTGCTGCTGCGGGGCCACTTCAGCCCCTCCATGGTCACCCTCTGGATCTACTCCAACAACATCACCTTCATCGACCCCAACACCTTCGATGGGTTCGTCAACCTGGAAGAGCTGGACCTGGGGGACAACCGCTACTTAAGGGCTTTAGCTGCAGACACTTTCCAAGGGCTGGTGAAACTCCACGCCTTGTATCTGTACAAGTGCGGGCTGAGCTCCCTCCCCAGCGGGATATTCGGTGGCCTCCACAACCTGCAATACCTTTACCTGCAAGACAACCACATCGAGTTCCTTCAGGATGATATTTTTGTTGACTTGGTTAACCTCAGCCATCTTTTTCTCCATGGAAACAAGCTCTGGAGCCTCCATCAGAACACGTTCAGGGGACTAATAAACCTGGATCGGCTGCTCATCCATCAAAATCAGCTGCAGTGGATACATAGGCGGGCTTTTCATGACCTCCGAAGATTGACCACCCTTTTTCTGTTCAATAACAGCCTCTCGGAGCTGCAGGGGGACTGCCTGGCCCACCTGGGAGCCCTGGAGTTTCTCAGGCTGAATGGGAACCCATGGAGCTGCGATTGCAAAGCCCGTTCCCTCTGGGAATGGCTGCACAGGTTCAGAGGCTCCAGCTCCAGTGTCATCTGCGAGTCCCCCGAGCAGATGCACGGCAAGGACCTCAAGGTGCTAAGAGCAGAAGACTTTAGGAACTGTTCAGGCTCCGAGTCGCTCCATCAGATGAAAACACACACTTTCTCCACAGCGGACAGAGGAGCCTCCAAATCCCACCACCCTCACCACTCCTCCAAGGAGAAGGGGAAGGAGCGAGGGGCTGAGAACAGTTTGCACAGCAACCAGCCCGCCGGCCCCCCCGGCTCCCGGCCGGGCTACCGCAAACCCGGCAAGAACTGCACCAGCCACAAAAGCCGTAACCGAACCTCCAAGCCGGTGTCCTTGGGGCCGCGGAAAAACGGGCAGGAGGTCCCAGACTATGTGCCTGATTATCAGCACAAATACAGCTTCGGGGCCATGCCCACGCTGTCCCCCAAACGCAAGGGTAAGTGCACCCGGCGGACGCCCATCCGCCCCCCCAGCGGGGTCCAGCAGGCCGCCGGCTGCCCGGGGCTCAGGGCGTCGCTCCTGGTTTTTATGGTGGTGTTGGCGGCCGTCATCCGCTGAGCCCCGCCGGCCGCGGACGGAGCGGAGCTGTACTGCCACCAATCTACAAAGGACCAGAGTTTCTTTTCTTCTTCTTTTTTTGTACGTGGCTCAGCGTTGGCCTGGCGAAGGGAAGAACGTTGTCTCGGCTTCTGACGGTTGTCTCCGTGCCCGGCCGGACTGTGCCGAGCGCAGCGGGAGCGGATTAAAAGGCATTATCACACCTTGTCACAAACAGCCTAACCGAGCACCTACAACAACAAAAATAAAGCCAACCTTACAAAAAGCAGATAACGGGGACGGTAACCAATTCGTCGGTGACGACAACTGGACAAATGGACTGTATCCATGCTCTTGTGAAATCCCGTTCGTTTGAGAGCGCTCCAAACGACCCCTCCAATTACCGAAAGGAACATAATTGCTGTAAAAACCATCACCGATTAAGCCTACACTGTTTCTCTCTGAAAGCGAGTGCAAGGACACTGATACCGATGTAATAAGGACATTTGGTTCTCCTACGTTTTAGCCCTTTTGGCTCCAAACCCAGAGGCCAAAGTTGGCTGGGAATCTCTTAGAAGACAATCTCAAACCCCTGAATATCTCAGGCATTACAGCAGAACAGGGCTTGCCTGCTGGGCTTGGAGTAGCCAACAACCAAAGGAAAGACTGATTAGAGGCGGAATTAAACAAAAAATAAACCAAACCCAACAAACCCAACACTTAAAGAAATGAGGTACCCGCAGGAGGTGTGTTTTTTGTAACCGTGCTCACACATCTGAGAAAAAAACCCCAACAAATGCACAGGCTCCCCCCCATCCCCTCAATTATCCATATGTATGTCTTACAATGTTTATAAACTATATGGAAACTGTATCTTCGGAACTAAGGATTGTATTATTGAATTTATAGCAGACCAGTATATGATTTTTTTTTTTTTTCCTTGAGAAAACAAACCGGCAGCAGTGCCTACAGATGCTGAAAGCCATCGGGCGGGCTCAGTACACGCGGGGAAACCACAGCGGACCAATGTTCTCAGCAATTCAGAGCACTAAACTTTGGGAGGGGTCGGGGGTGGTTGTGTGCGATGCAGCAAAGTCCATACCCAGAGAGTCCAAATTCACCCTTACATCCTAATTTGTTGCCGTCGGGGGAGAGAGAGAGAGATTGAGATTAATTAGCCCAAATAAATAGAGCCATAGAGCTCTGTCTCTGGAGAGCACTACGAGGCCCCGGGGAGGGAAGGGGCTGTTTTGGGGCTGGAGGCAGAGAGAGGCTTCCCAGCCGTGGTGGTGGCGTGAGGACCTTTATAGCTGGACTAAGGTTTTCACTGGGGCAGCAAGGAGCAGCTCCCAGGCTGCAGAGAGTCCTGACAGCGTCAGGAGGGGTTTTGTTTCTTAAAAGGAACAGATTCTGGAAGAGTCAGAGGAGGGGAAACTACAGCTTGTAGAGGACCGGCGAGAAGCGCGGTGCCCGAGGTTCGTGGTCCATGGCAGGAGGGAGAAATCCACGGTCCAAGAGAGCCGTACAAAGGGGGTTGTGGGGAGGTGGAGGAGAGGGAGCAGGGCATCCTGTTCCCCTCTTCCTGGGTTAAACCACGTGCTGAAGGGATGTGTTTGCTGGTTGGGGCCACGGCAGAGCCGGCAGCTCCACTGACGGCAGCTCACGGGCTCGGGGAGGTGCTGCCCAAATTCTGCAGTTGGTGTGAATTCCCTGTCAGCGTGGATATGTGAGACCAAACAGACACTGAAGCTAATGAAACAAGGGAAATAAAAGTGATCTTGGACGAGAAAAGGCTGCTGTTCTTTTCGTAACCATACCTCAGCGGTTTCGAGCCCATAGCTCTGGTGTGGGGCGGGAAATCCCGAAGGAAACAGCTGGTGTTTTCCATCAGACACACAATAGCTCCAGGAAGAACGGGCCAGCTAGGGAAATCCGCTCTCCCACCCACTTTGGGGAAGGGGAGAGAGTGTTTACACAGTGGCAGATCCCTTGGAGGTATCTGGAAATGAAAAGGGAAACTCCCAGTGAAAAGAAAAGCAGAGAATTCCCCAATGCACTTGTGTTTACAAGCAGCTGGATGGTGGGAGTGGGAAGCTGGAGGGGCATGGCCTCCTCTGTCCATCCTGGAAGCGAGGAAGGCCAGAGGCTTGGATGCATCTCTTTTAAAAGCCCTTCTTGGGGAATAGCAAGAGTAATTCTGGGAGGAGAAAGGAAGAGGTTACTTCATCAAGCCCTCTGCCTTCCAGCTCCTACCCAAACTTTTCTGTCTACAGGGCTCTAAAGCTCCACTAAAGGGATGTCCAATGCAGCCAGAACAAATAATCCGTGATCTGAAATAGCTCCCTCATGTCCTACTCTCTATAACCAATAGCAACTGAATGAGTCTGGCACTGTCCCTCAGAAGTGGAGAATGTTGTTATGTTGGTTATTTCGTTTCATACTCTGGAAATCAAAGCTCTCAGTGGGAGAATGAAGAAGAGAAGCACTTTATTAATTTTTTTTTAAGTCTGCATGTAACTCCTGTAATATAGGAGTGAAATGTCAGCACAGGAGATGCTAATGTTTTATAAATGATTTGGGTGCAGCAGGCACGGTGGATAGTCTTTGAGATGAATTATATTAGAACAGACTACGCCTGGCTCAAAACCATAATTGTATTTTTAGTATCTTTTCCTTTAACATGTAGGAAAAATAAAGGCAACTCCATGGTGTATTACAAGCCTTGTCAATCAAGTGCTCTAACTCCTAGTGATAGAGGCAACTGTTTAAAAACCAGAAGGGAGACATGATACACTGCTAAATAGGAGATGTCGCCTGACACGGCGGCGTGGTTTAACCTGGCAGGCAGCTGGACACCACACAGCCGTGCTGGGATAGGGGAGAGGACTGGGAAAAATACAAGTCACATTCATGGCTTGAGATAAAGCTGGTTTAACAGGACAGAAATGGGAGGAGTAGCAATAGCAACAATAGAATTAGAATGTGCAGACCAAGCAATGCACAATGCAGTCGCTCACCACCTGGTGATGCCCAGCCGGTCGCTCAGCAGTGGCCCCCAGGTTTTATACTGACCAGGATTGTGTTCGGTCTAGGATATCCCTTTGGCCAGCTGGGATCAGCTGTCCATTCCCAGCTTCTTGTGCCCCACAGCATCCTCAGTAGTGGGATGGGGTGAGGAGCAGAGAAGTCCTGGATTCAGCGCAAACACCGCTGAGCAACAACTAAAAATCCCTGTGTCATCAACATCATTCTCATCCCAAACCCAAACCACAGCTCCTAGAAAGAAAATCAAACAACCCAGCCCAAACCAGGACACACAGGTTTCTGATATTCCTGCCTCCTCCTTAGCTGCCACCCTTCCCCTCTCCCATCCTTCTTCCATGACCACAGCTCTTTGAGGATAAACTAAATTTTTGTGGCATGCTCTGACACTCAGCCTCGATAACGAACTTCCCAGCTGCGTGGTTCAGCTCACCACGGCCCCGGGTTCACGCTCGTGTGTCTTTTCCCCAGCTCCTTCCTACAGCATGTCTTCATGCATTTTGAATGTTGCTCTGAGGCCCGGCAGAAATCCCCTCTCCTCTGAAGCAGCGGCTCTCCAGTCGAGCGGACGTAGGGATAACCCTGACTTGCCAGAGACTGTCTGGCTCAGGCTGGAGATAAGCTGGAGAAATTTGGGATTTCTTTGAGAGTTGCTCCTGGGCACTCAACGTGTCTGGGGCGGGGTGTGGGGGTAAAGAGCTGAACCCCAAAGTGGTGGGAAGCACTTTGAGGTGATGCTGGGCTCCCATTTGGATAGGTTGGAATGATGGGCTGAGGCCGGCGGGATGAGGTTCAAGGCCACGTGGCAGGTCCTGCACTTGGGTCACAACAATAAATTCCAAACCCTTCCATGTTCCTATCATAAGCTCATCCTTTGGGTGTGCCCCAATCCCCTCTTGGATCCCACCCAACCACCTCCCCTGGGAAAAGTGTCACCTGAGCCTTTATTTGCTCATCAGTTTCCCTTTCCTTTAGTGTTTTCCAGTCTGTGCTGCTCTGAAATATGAGACAAGTCCCCATTACTGTGGCTGCGTTCCCCTTCCATCCATCAGTGAGCTTTAACGCTCTGACTTTGGGCTGTTCATGCAAATCCCTTCCATTAAAAAAAAAAACAAACCACCAGAGAACCCAGAAGAGACCCCAGACTGTGCCTCTGGAAACTCACTCCCGGCAGCAGAATCCCGTTTCCTGAGTCGGAGCCAATTTTCTCTCCTTTGTACCACTTTTCCACAGTTTCATCCCATAATTGCTAATATGGAGCTTTTCGTACATGCTTTGAAATCAGAAACCACGCAACACTGCATCTCTTTTATCCTCCCAGGCAGGATGAAAAACTAAACACCTCTTGGATACTGAGAATAAATTTTTAGTTTATCAGTCTCAAGCAACACCACGAGACTGCAGTTTCTCCTGTATTCCCCATCGCTTCCCAGACCACACTCGTGCCTCTCCCTGCACCAATTCCAAACTATTTCCTTTGTCTCAGAGAGTTGCTTTGTGACATTCCCCTTCAGAGGGACAGAGCGGAACAGAAGCACCACTCCACGTTTCTTGCAGCTGAATAAAACTTTTTGCAGTCCTTCAAGTTCATCCTTCCCTAAATCCCCTGCCTGTGTGTTTTTCCCCTGTCTCAGCCTCAACCACTCCCCAAGAGCCCATTTCCCATTACCAAGATTATTTCCCTTTTCACCACTATCTCCCTGATGTCCTGCTGGTTGGCACCATCCCCCTCTCCCTCCCTTACCACATCCAGCAGCTCCCAAGCTCACCCCTGCGTTCGAGAAACACGAGATACCGGCACCAGTGCCGGTGGGAACAGTGATTCCAGGGACACTGTTGTATTCCTGTCTGCGTTGGAGTTTGTGGGTTACAGATGGAAGCGAAAGCGACTCTGAAAGCAGGACACAGGTGCTCACGCTTCGCAATGTGTGTTTTTAGGGAAGGTGCCACGCTGATGAGCCAAAAACATCTCTGCCCACATGAAAGCAGCCCCAGAGTCCCCTCCAGAGTCCCCATCCATCTCCATCCACCCTTCTCCCAGAGGAACAGCCTTCAGCAGGGAGAAGGATGTGTCATCTCCGTGACCAGCTCTCCGGTCCTCACTCAAAAGTAGCCAATTTGGGGAACAAAAGCGGGCGTTCGAACGCGAGTCCCTCGTTACCCAGCTCCCTGCTGGAAATAGCTGCTCGCTAAAATCCATTTTTTCCCCCACCCTGTGAACACGGGTGGAATTCTCCCCACGCCCAGCCACTCTGCAGATGCATCTTTCTCTCTCTTCAGGGTTCCTCCCCACCCTCATCCGCACAACCCGAGTCCTTTCCGGAGCTGCCCTCCATCCTCTTCCTCCTTTGTGAAAACAGAATCAAAATAACTGTTTAACAAATCAGCCATTACCTTCTCTCATGTCACCAATTCCCCACTATCATTTCGTAATTGGCCAATTTTCTCTTTTACCTTCTCTCTGCTCTGAATACGTCTCGGGGAGCTCTGATTGTGTGTTAAAATATCCTCCCTAATTCACTGCTCAATATCTCTTTCTGCTCTTCTAATTGCCCTTTTAACTTGCTTCTAATTTTTTTATAAATCTCCTAATCCTCTTCCTGCACAAGTTGTTTACATGCACCGGAGAATGTATATGTATTAGCAGATGTTCCTGGGTAAATAATGCACAAAAGAATATTACTGCTTCACGCAAGCTGCAATTACTGCTTCCCTCAGAATAAGCCCTGTTTAACCCTCCTATTTAGGGCACACGCCCCTGCTCTTGCTGCACATCTCCAGGCTATTTCACTCCTGCTGCAGAACATTAACACCACCAGTTTCACCACGGCTCCCTCGCTATCTTCTGGAGAAAAAAAAAAATAAATTCAAAAAAGAAATAAATAATCTAAGGATAAAGGGGATGGTAGAGTTATGCTCCAACAAATGGGGTTTTCTGGGGGGAACACAGCTAGAAAAAGCAAAACAAAATAGCTACATGAGTCAAACACAGTGACATTACCCCAAGTAATAAACAAATTTGATAGTCTTGGTGCTTTTGATTTATGGACAGCTTCCTGCACTCCCTGCTCACAGGGAATCGGCTGTCACAGCCCTGGTGCCGCAGACAGGCACAGGGTCAGGCAGGCGTTGTTTGCCATCTGCTTTGTAAAACACTTCCTAACATTACTCAGAATTTCCTTCCTCTTTTCCATCTCTCCTCTCCATTTGTCTGTGGTCTCCTTTTCCCAACACGCTGCAGCACCCGCCAGATGCTCTGAATCCTGTGTTTTCCAGCTAAAAGGGGGATGCTAAATCATGGGTTTCAAGTTCCACGTCTCATTTGGATGAAAAGAGTCAGGTTGTAGCCCAGGGAAGGCAGTCCTGGGTCTGGGCAGAAATCAGTGTTTTGCAGCCCAACCCCTGATCATGTTCAGGGACAAAAGGCATTGCTGGTACCGGGAAGCTTCAGGAGATGGGGTTTATTTTGTACTCCCAGCTGACACTCACAGAGGCACCTTGCTAATAATAATCATGATTAGCAATAATGTCTTGGCCACCAGGACATCTCTGGTGTCTCCATCCTGCCAAAACCAGGTCCTGCTACACCCTGCAAGGCTCCAGCACCCGCAGCGGGCATCCCACCTGCCCAAACCTGCCTGGGGGACAGGAGATTTAAACAAATGGAGTGGGAGGAAACCCAAAATCTGATAGAAACAGTAAAAACTCTCCTGTTCTTCAGGGGCTGCTCTGCCACACAGGTTCAAAAGCAAAACACTTCTATTCAAGAATGGTTCCTATGACAGGCTGAGGATTTCTAAGGCTGTTCTGGAATAATGAAACTCTTGGCTATTTGTGGACTCGCCCAGGAAGATTTCTCCCCCACATCCATACACTTTGTTTCCCAGAGAAGCAGATCCCACTCCCAGCAAGGAGAAAAATCCCTAGAGATGGATTTTGTTTGCTCCACCAGGTGATCCCTCTCCACCTGGGCAGGCACCACAGCACCCCATCACAGGACCTGGCTGCACCTTTCCCATCTCTTAGCTGAGATTTAACACCTCTACTTTGAGCCTACCAGCATGACTTGGTTATTTCTTTTTTTTCCTGCAGACCTAGTGAAACTCCTCTCAGGCCTGATTTCTCAATAGTGCATACAAATTGCTCTCCTTGGAAAAGGTTTTCATCATGATTCCCCCAGTCAATCCTTCTACAGCTAAAATATCCTGTAATCAAAGGTGTTGGCTCCTCACACATCTTCTCTGAGGAAGCGTTTCTGCGTGTTCTGTCTCATGAAGTGCCTTGCATGCCCTCATGTCCTCCGAATGAGCCCTTCTAGAACCCCTCCTGGGAATCACAGAGTATCTCTGTGATTTTCAACTCATACCTTAACCTCGCTCTGAAACATAAAAATGTAAAAAATAATAATTTAAGGGAAAAAGCAGGGAGTATTTTGGCACCAAAGGATCCTGGGGAGGACCAAATGTGCAAAATCCACTGGCTCGTGGTGTTGGCTGCACACAGGGCCCTGTTCCACAGTGCTGTGTGCCCTGTTCCCAGGGAATCATGTCCCTTACCACTTTTCCAGGGATCCCTGATAAAAGGAATCCCTGGGACACTTGTTCCTCTCCAGCTCTTAACATTTCCTAAATGCACAGCTCGGGAAAGCAGCCCAGCAAAGGAGAGCAGAACACGAAGCAGCAAAAACCTCATCCTCACTGTCACAGGAAGACTTCTCCACTCTTCCCTGCATCTATTTAGCACGTAGAAAGCAAAAGGAAACAAGAGAACACACACATATGGAGCCCCTGTTAAACCTGAACTAAATATACCACGGGATGTTAACAGCCTGCCTCGACTCCCTGGCACTCCAGCTGGCACGGCAGGACCCCGGCCACCGGTTCCGTTGGGTGGCTTGGAAGGGTTTTCTCCCAAGCAAAGATGGGAAACCTCCAAAATCCCCCTCCACACGTGCTGCTGACACAGCACTGCCCTGAAACCTCGGTGCCAGCATCCAGAGAGCAGAGAGGAACAGAGCAGCCCTGCCTGACAACATCTCCTCCTGTGCTGCTCCATCTCCTCGTGTGCCTGCAGGATCCCCTTCCCGCAGGCGGGCGAGGAGCAGAGCTGGGACCAGCCAAGGACGTCTGCGTGCGGGAGCTGCGCAGCAGCCGTCAAGCGAGTGGATCTCCGGGAAGGAAGATGGGAATTCTCAAGCTTGGAGCAGTGGCAGAGGCAGGAGCAGCAGGAAGGAGGGCATACGTGCCGGCTGGAGCGGGTGTGCGCAGCCCTGCGAGGGGAAAGGTGGACATATTTGTCTCGAGAGCTGAGAAATTATTAGAGGCAATTATGTGAGCGGAGTACGTGAAAAGTAATCCCAGCTGCAGGGAGCTGGGGATGGAGGGGGGAAAGAAATCATGATGTGATTCAAGGGGGCCCAAGAGAAAAAGCACAAGAGCGGCGATGACCTGGTTTGCAGATGGATCCATTTCTATTTCTGCTCGGATGCTGAAGCGGAGCCTCACCCAGAGCTCTCGGCTCTCCGATGGCTTGCGTGACTTCTTCCCTGCCTGGTGCAAGTGTCAGGCACATGCATGTACCACATGTCATCTGGGAATCACATTTGCCTTAACAGTCTGCACAAATGTAAGGGCAAACAAGAATTCACTATTAACGTGAGCCCTTCCTCTTCCAACAGAATGATGTTTTCTAGTCCGATACAATGCCCTGTTCCCAGGTGTTAATATTTGGGACATAGGCTGCTTGCTTGATTTCTATTTTCTCTCTTTTTACATCTTTGGAAATAAAAGCTAATTCATTGTGCATTCTGGTAATTCTGAGTCGTGCGCTAAATACGGCGTTTCTCAAACAGATTTTTTTTCCTTTCCCCCCTCTCTGTAACTTCCCCCAAGTAACACTGTACACAGAGAAACCAACACCAGGGAAGGAAAACAAAAAGCAGCTCCTACATCAAGGCAGATCCCAGCTCCTCAGGCTTCCAGCACATCTCAACCCAGAACTAGAGCAAAAGGGCAGATTATTTAAAGCCATTGCATGTAGGCCAATTTTCACTGCAGTTCCTTTTGGCTCTGATTTTCAGGCCCCAGTGGAGTGGTGAAGTCATGAATAAATGCAAGTAAACTGAGCTTATCCACTCTTATTTTGAGCAGTGGAGTTTACTCACCTCATGCTGCTTCAGATGGAACACCAAAGGGTAAGTTTAAAGGGAAAAAAAAAAAATCCAGGAGGGAGCGGGGGATAATCTACTGCTGCCCTCCCCACTGGCTCAGTGAGTCCAGCACGGAGCAAAGGCAGGGCTGGGAAGCTGCAGACCCACAGAGATTCCTGCTCTGGATATTGAACACACAGTTTATCCCCTGGTGCTGTGGAAGGGCTGGAGTTGGTCTCCTGCTGCATGATGGGCAGGGAGAAGCTCCCCGTTCCCCTGCCGAGTGGGAACTCATCCCAACAGGATTTCCTACCTAAGCCACTGCACACAGAACGCTCCACTGGAGGAGGAGAAGACACCCTCAGCTGATGTTCTCCATCAGAAGGCAGCGTTTGGTGGAGGAGGGCTGGATTTTGACTGGAAACAGCGTTACAGCCTTCCAAACTGAAAATAAATAGAGTAAATATTGGAGAGTTGAAGAGGGTATCACCAATCTGGGAGCACATCACCTGCCCAGTGGTGTCCAATGGGACAAACCATCAAATGCTGCTTACCTGGGATATTCCCCAGGGACAAAGCAAGCTGGAGATGCTCTCAGAGCCAGCCAACAACAACCCTGCAAAGTTGTGTAATGAATTAAATACACAAAACACCACATTCTGCTCCTTGGAGCCAGGACCACACTTGCCCACTCACTTTGTACAGAACTTCCTCTGAGCTTTGCCCAAGAGTGGCAGAGCCTGAGTCTCCCACAGACAGGATCTACAGACATAAATCCGTTATGATTTAATCACATTAAGTTCAAATAAGAAAAGAAGGAGAAACACCCTGCAATTTTATCTCCCTGCAAGCATCCCTTCCGCTCAGCTCTGACCGTAGTGGGGTGATGGCCACGTTTGTCTCCTTGTGGTCTGAAGAGCAGAGAGAGCCAGTTTCTCCAAAGTTAAAAGAAAATAGTAATAATGGAGTCCCCACATTCCTGCTGTGTTTATAAAGAGATGTTTTCTTCCTGAGCTATACAGCATGGCGGGTTTAATCTGAAATTTCTTTTTAATCATAGCGGGAGTCCCAATTAACGTGTCGGGTAATCGTTCAAGTAGAACTGGAGTTTCACGGCTGCAGCAAGGCAGGGAAAGGCTCAGCATCAGGGTACCAGAGGATGGGCAGGGCCCAGGAGCCCACCCAGGTGCCACTGCTGGCCTCACCCCCTCCCCAAACCGAGGGGAATGAGGGAAGCTTTCCCTGCCACTTAAATAAACAAATATCGGGGAATTCCCAGGCATCGGGAACGCAGCAGCTCCATGAAAAACCCCACAGTGGGAGCGACCGCACCGCTCTCAGACGCACCTTCCCGAAGGAAAAACACGCATCGCAGCCGCTCCTGCCTCGCTCTGCAGCCGTGTAATCCAACACATGTGCTTCCAGCGCGCAGGCGGGGATGGGGACCTGGCTCTGACCTACTTTCTTTTGTTGCTGGAAGTGCTGATCTCCATGCAGAATTCTGCGAGCAGGCAGGAGCTGTCATTAGGGTCTGGCTTCACCTCTGCCTTACACCGCTCCTTACATCACCGCAGCCGCCAATTCCAGCCCCGGTGCTCCCGATTTACGCCGGTCACGGCTTCAGGACGCCCTGACCTCGTCCTGCCTGTGAGAACAGAAAATTGCCGCCTGTCATGCAGTGGATTTTGGCCAGGCAAGGGGGTTACCTGCATGATGGACACTATACTTACCCAGAGGAGGATGCTGCAGTCAGCACACCCAGAGCAGAGCAGCACACGCATCGCCTTACTCTCTGTTTTTTTTGTTTTTTTTAATTTTTCATTCACAAGGAAGTTGGGTCTGAGTTAAGCACCGTGCTGACCTGGAAAGCAAAGCTCTTAAAATTCAAATGCATACACCCAGGGCGGATCTCATCGGGAAGTATTATGGAAAACACGGGCACGCAGGCTCTTAAAACAAGCTCTTAAACACACAAGCTTCCATCTCCCAAGTATAAAAACTCTGGCTTGAGTGTGACCCTCCCTCCTCCAGCTCTCCTCTGGTCCCTCAGTATCTCCTGTTAGGATGCTGAGCCGCAGCCCTGAGGTTTGGGAGTTGCAGGCTCGCTGCAGTCACTGGGGCTTGTGTAAATTGGTCTTCAGAGAAAACCAACTCCGCCGCCTTATGCAAAAACACTCTTTAGTAACCTACTAAAGAGCTTCCCCAGAATCTCTCTTCCCCGTGCTCCCAGGTAGCTGGATGTGGCACACGGCCTTGATTTTGCAGATCTGGAGATAAAAGGCTGTTATGTTAAACCCGCATCCTTCAGACCTTGTGAGGCAGTTACTAGAAACAAGCCTTCCCTTCTGCAATGGCTTAAGAACACACCATTTTAATTGATTAGTTTGCCCATTATGGGTAAGCAGAGGAACAGCCTTGCAATTGAACTTCAGTCCTTGAAATGCAGAGAGACGTCAGCCTGCAGTGCATTTGCAAGCCTCAGAGGCTAATTTCTACCCTTTCTGCTGTTCCACTCCCTCAGTCTGGGATTTACCTAAGCACACAGGATGCATCTCTACACCAGGCAGGGGGGGAATTGCTTTGCACTGACGTTCAGTCAACAGATTCTAACGATAAAACAATTTCAAATCCGCACTTTGATTAAAATCAGAGCCGTGGAAAAATCATGCTAAGGTTCATCTAATGAATTTTACTTTCCAAGACTTTAGCAGAAGCCTGCCAGGAACTAAATCCAAGGGGGTAAAGCTAAATTTGGTAGTCTGATAGTTGTCTTCACCCCAACTCCTCATGCAGGCTTAGCAGTATAAATAAATCTGGCGTGGCCACCAAGAAAATAATCCCATCTATTTAGCAGCAACAGTCTACTGGGGAGAGGATAAGAGGCATTTGAAGACAAAAACAACAATCTCAGATTGTATATATATGAAATTAAAGGATGTGGGTAATTAATTGTTTGATAAGATAATAAAATCAGTGCTAAGTTAGGGCCGTGAGTCAGAGAAATAAGAGATAGAAAATATGTTCATCACTCAGTCCACCTCTTTACCAACACATATTTTCTAGCATTTGTCCAGTGTAGGCTTTGTTTTGTTTTTTCAAGTCAATGAATCAACTTTCTTGATATTCAGCCCAACGCCAAACAGGAGCTGCTGGCATTTGCCGGGGATGAATAAATAACTAGCAATGGTACAGTCTCACGAGATGGTCCAGGAAAATCCCGGGCGAGGTTTCCCCAGGACACGGCTGGCTCCATCCACCACACTCCCCTCTGCTTTCTAAAAGAGCACAGATACCTACATATGTATAAATCTGTGTTGTTACACCAACCGCCAACGAGAGCCGCCCATCCCGCACCTCTCCACCGATGCGTTTTTGCCTGCTGCTCCCATCTCCCCGAAATACCAAGTGACTTGTTTTGAGAAAGCTCGTTTCTCCCAGCACCCTTACCTCACTCTTAGCAACCTTCTATTTAAAGTCACAATCTGTTGCAGCAAACCAGCTTAGGAGTGTATAAACAAGCTGTTATGACCCCGCTGCAGGAAGGGGAGGAAATGGCCTATGCTTTAAAGTCAGCTGCCTTCAATAATTAGAAGCAAGCAGACAAACATGAAAGCAATGACACTTCAATGTTCTGTTATTTAAAGGGTACAGCTGCCGCTCAGCCCCTGGTTACCACCCAGGTGCGCAGCCCTGTTGCAGTTAGTCAAGTAAAGAAGAGTGTCACCTGCCACGGGAGGGGGTCACAAACTCTTTCCCTGTCCCTGTTACTGGGAGAAGTACATGGGGCTTTTTATTTTAATCAGTCTTTGTTTCTTAGCAAGCAGCAGCAGCTGCTTCTCCCATCAGAAACCCTGAAAGGTTTTTATTAGGCCTAATGCTCCACAGAAGAATTAAGAGGTAACAGCACATATGTTCTGCTCTGCCCCAAAGAGTGGGAAAGGGAGGGAAATCGGCTCTTCTGCAGCAGCAGAGCCCAGGCTGTAGGACTTGCTCATACCAGAGTCAGCTGCCCGATGAGGTGAACACATCCAACCACAAAGCATTCCCTTTGCAAAGTAGCAGGCTCTGCATTCCTGACCCGAGAGGGGGAAGCCAAAGGTCCCACGAAGCAGCAGGAATGCTTCTCCTGGAGCTGTCAGTAGAGGAGACAGTCTCCTTGAGAAAGGCAACACGGGACTCCGCTTTATTCCATCTCCCAAATGGGAAGTGGAGAAAAAGGCAAAATCAGCACTAACATCACACCTGGGAAGCTCACAGTGCAGCGTGGTTTAAACCTGAGCGGGGCAAATCTCTCCCATTAGGCTGTCTTGACATTACACTCACAAATAACCCTCAAGTGCTTTTAGTGTAAAAGCCTGAAACTTGTTTGCTGAGGGACTCATTCGCATCAGCATCCTGAGCAGGGAGTCGACTTCTTCAAAGCAGCTTTCTTTAGGGAAACACAACGCCAAGGAGAGCAGGCACTCAGCTTTTCCAAGAGAGATTAAAGAGGAAAATTAGAGAAGCTGCAGCTTATGCCCATACCAATAAGAGCAGGCGTTTACCACCACTTAAATAATTAAAAAGATTTTTCACCAGTGACCAGGTTGTCACCGGCTCATCTCGCTGCCACCCATGGATGCAGGCAGCAGTGACAGCAGGGCTCTGCTCCGAGGGGATTCTGCAACCCCAGCAGTCCCAGCACAGTGAGCTGCAGGGAAGAGAGGAGGAAAGAGAGAGGAGGAAAAGCCCCCTGTTTTCCCCGGGAAGCTCTGCTATGATTTCTTTTGGGGTAAGACCCGAGGTTTGTTTAGAGCAATTTTTAGCTAGACCATGTAATACCGACTACATTAAAATGCTGAGACTTTGGGAGCAATTATCCCAAAAAATAGCACGCCAGGCAGAGCAGTGCAATTAGGCTGCATGTTAAGAGGCAGGATCCAGGCATTAGCACCCAAACCAGCATGCACGGGACACGATCCACATTTAGTGTATTTACAACACGTGACCTAATAGTAAAAGCAATAATTAGCTACTATTAATACCAGTGGATGAAAATAGAGGGGAGGGGAAGCTGCATATAAGTTATTTATACAGAGGTGGCTACACAAGGCAGCAGTAAAGATGGCACGGTGTTGCACGCTCATCCTTGAGCCCCAGGAGGGGACAGGATGGCCCAGGGATGAGGGACAACCTTTGGAAACCTCCGTGGGTGTGCCGTGGGCATTCCAGCTGGCAGGGAGGATGGGGACTCCAGGCTGGAGTAGGTGGATTTGAATCCCACCTCCATCGCCTCTCCATGTACCGAGCTCGCACGCAGCTCCACTTCCCGTGGAGAATCTCTCGAGAATCTTCAGATGGGATTAAGTCATACACAACCTGTGGAGGGTAAACCAGGAGGATCACACCCCCTCTCTTTTTACTTATCCAAAACATTTCCAGGCAGTCAGGCAAGGCAATAACTGCAGTGATTACACCACACTCTCCTAGAGAAGGAAACGGGGACTTGGCTCAAAGCTTTTGTTAGGGAGAAGAGGGTCCTTTCATAATACAGCCCTTTGTTCTGCTGGAGGAATTCAAATGCTATAAATTCATTCCCCTGGTAAATGCAGCAGTTATCAGGCATTTTACCACAGGATTCCTGGTCTCCTAGTGAAGTTAAATGCAGTGCCATTACAGCAGCACTTTAACGTGTAAATATTACATTCCCGGTTCTTCAGGAGATGTTCATTTAGTGAAATAAAATCCTGCTAGTAAAACACCTGATCAAACCCTTCAGCTGAACTGGCCCAGTAATTGCTCTAGGACTGGAGGGAGTCCAATGACTGGTTGCAATTTATGACCACTTTAGGGAAAAAATCTACCTTGAAGCATCCGCTAAGGACTGAGTTGTAGATGAGATCATGGAGTACATTTACATCGCAGCTTTCTATAACGTTAAGTGGCCACTAATTCGTGCTGAATTCCTTTGTAATTCTGATGGAATCACATCTGACAATCACATAAATAGCAAAAAATTCCTCAGGAATAATGTTACTACAACAAGGAGTAAAAGGCAAAGGAATGATTCATCTTTCATGGTGAGACATGCCCTTTTCTATCATCTCTACTCACCCAAAATAATTTGCCCAGCCCAAATTTCACAGCCAGGGCTGACAGACACCGAGTTGTAAAGGGGTCACTCTCCTGAGCCGCACAACTCAACCATAGTTACAGTTTGAGGGGAATACAGTTGAAATCTGAAGCTGTGAGAAAGCATAAAGACAATTAAGCAACAAGATGAGCTGCCTGAGGGAGGCGGCAGGAAAACCTTGATGAAGATTTTGCTGCAGGCAGGGGGCTGCATTAAATGACCATCATCTCCGCTGTTTTTAAAAACCCAAGGGTCGTGGTAGGAACCGGACAGAGAGAGGGGATGCAAAACACGACCATTTTAACCCTTTCCACTCAGCAGAGAGAATCAGGGTTAGGAAAGGGTGAAACGAAAAGACCAGAATGCAGGAAAAAGCAGAGTCGTAAATGTATCAGAAGACTAAGATCCAGCTGGAGAGCTGTAAAATGGCAGAGCAGAAGCAGAATCCTGTCAAAGACACGGAGGGGAGGAATCTACACAGATTTTAAGGGGTTTGGTGTTTTCTTCTTCCTGCTGTGAGGGTAAATCCTCTTCATACTCTGGAATCAGGGAGGAAAGGTGGGTTTAGACTGCATGCCCCAGCTCCAGAAAGCAAACACTGCCTCTGCCCTGGAAGAAAAGTGGTTTCATCACCTTCAATCCCGCTCCAAAAGGGCTGTGTTAGAAAAGCCACAGTCCTTTGGCACTTGAATAGCACAGAAGTTAAAACACCAGCTCAGCTCCGCGGTCTGGACAGCTCCGGGGCCAGCAGAGTCCCCTCTGCCTCCACATCCTCTCTAGGAGAAAAAACACCTGGGAAAGCCATCAGGACATTTCTTCTTGCTTCATGGACCCAAAAAACCTGGAGATGATCTTAAAGAAGCTGTATTTTGACTGCCTCAATTAACCAAATAGCTGAAAACTTTGTTATTTGCCTGGCACCAGTAGAAGCAGGGTCCATATGCTGAACTAGAACAAGAACTTGTTCGAGGAATTGCTGCCTGCACCGTGAGATGCCAGAAGCCAGATGGGGGATTTATAACAGCACAAGGCTGGCTCAATGGGCA
Source organism: Pardalotus punctatus (assembly GCA_013400915.1). Lineage (NCBI taxonomy): Eukaryota > Metazoa > Chordata > Aves > Passeriformes > Pardalotidae > Pardalotus > Pardalotus punctatus. The sequence goes on along the minus strand of VZTX01012912.1, from coordinate 72,189 downwards.
GGGGCTGCTCCAGCACAGTGTGTTCCTGGAAGAAAGCAACAACCACCAAAGTTAGGGGAAAGGGTTAAAAACAAAAGTGAGCAACTTTCTTATCATGCACTCCTTGCCTTCCACTAAATTAACATCGGAATCAGAAATCAGATGACGCTCCAGGCTGCCTGAAAATTGTTTTTACACTTTCAGTGTGCCCGTGGCCAAAACCTAGACAATATATGCTCGTGTGAGGTGATTATTTAATGAACGAAGGGAGCAGATAGATCAGGAGGAGCTGATGCTCTGCTGAACAAATACTTCAGGACCAGCTTCACAAAACAGCAACAGCAGCCCTGGAAAGGTGACTGGCTGATGCCTCAACTCTTCTGGAGAGCAAGCAAATTCTCCATCTCTCATAGAAGTTAAGGGGCCTGGGTGTGATGTGAGGCAGAGAGATGCACAACGCGAAGTTGCAGTTTTAGATTCCCATTGGGTGCGATAATTACAGGTAGGGAGTAACAGCAGCATCTCTCCATAAGGCTGTTAATAAAGTTCACCTTCACCAGCTAAACCCATTCCTCTTTCCTAAAGACTGGAAGAGATTTTACAGCAGATTCATCACCTCCACCCTTTAATTCTATTTTTGGAGTCTATTGAACTTTTGCATATGTTGAAATGAAAAGAGTCTATATTAACACAACCACTTTTTTGTTACTGTAATGAGAGCCTTGAAACCACCACAAAGAGAAACATGCCTTTTAGCAGCTGAAACAAATTATTACAGCAACTGAGTCTTAAAAGGAATTTCAAGTAAAAATATAGTATTGCATGAAGTTGTTATGGCAACTGATGTTGTAGAGTAACTGCACTGGGGCAAGTTTTCCTCCTTCATCCTGCTCAGCAAAGTCTAGGAAAAACTTTATGATAAAATTGTGCCTTAATTAGTCAAATAAGTCATAAATATAGCTTATCCCAAAATCCTTAACATTCCAGCCTCATGCAGTCTGTGTGCAGTTAGTCTACTAATGAGAAAATATATCTACTAAAGCCCCACTTACCATTAAAAATCCTATCCAATATTTTTCTAATACAATTTATCAATTTAAACACATTGCACAATGTAATATTCCGCAGCATTCCATTAAAATGATAAATAGCTATGGAAAAAACAAGGGATTAAACATACTGTAATGTAATCTAACAGTATTTAAACATAAATAAAAAAACTTAAATATGGATGGGAAATGTACCGTATTTGCGAGCAAAGAGAGCCCAAGTTGCTCTCTGGGTTGGAGTATTAATAGGCCAGAGGAAGCAGAGCAATGAGAAATGACAGTCAACTTCAGAGGATATAAAATGTCCATTAGGCTTTGTTATAAGATTACATCAAAGCAGTTCATATGTTTTAATCTGAGGAAAGAGAAAGCAGCTACTTGGGGTCTGTGCCTGGGGGCTGCCTCTGTGTACTGAACCAGACAGTTTGCATAATGAACAATTTTTATTCAATCAGGATTTCAGCACAGATAGTTCCCACTCAATGGGCTCTAGCACAAATGGGGTTGGATATTGATGCTATTCTTCAAGCTCCACCTGCTGGCTCCGGAAGAAGTGCTGGTGGCTTTCCGAAGGGCCAGCCTGTGGAGGGACATCAAGTTATTGGGATAAAAATCCAAGCCCGGGCTCTGCGCTTCTTGCCTTTCTGTTTAAAAAAAACCAAACCAAACCAAACCCCAACAACAACCCACAAACAATCCCCAGAACCCTCCCGTAAATAAAATCAAAACAAAGTAAAAACCCAACAAAAAAAAATCCCCCAGACTTTAGAGTTTTCCTTGGGTTGTACAGATAATTTGGCTGATTTGCTTAGGCAGCTGTTGAGCAGCAGACGAGCTGCTGCAGCAAAGGGGCACAAACTGCCAAAACCTGCCTGGCTGAACCCACCTGATTACCAAGGGAGTTGCCTTGTGCTCAGAGTGCAGCCAAAAGGGCAGAGCAGCCAGGGAAATCATTCCATTTAGCGCGCGCCTTCTGCACAATAATTACTTATTTAAATTTTACTTCGCTGCTCGAGCCATTAGAAAAACGCACTATAAACAAAGGTGATTTTATGCAGACAATAGCTGAGCCAGTCATTTTTAAAGACAGGCGCACCATGACTTATCTCCCAGGATGAGCAGCTCTTATGAGAGAGCTGAAACAAGGTTTATAGCCTAAACCCTATTTCCAGGGGTTATTCCAGTGGCTGCACTGCTGGATCACCTTCAGCTTTAGCAGCAGCATGGAGCTCACTTACCCCACAAGTGCAAGCCAGGGTCGCAAACAGCTTTATGGGGAGGAAGAGCCCAGGCAACACTTTGCTTGCTAAACCCCAGGATGATCGTTTAAAGGTTTCACATATACACCTGGTAATTCAGAGTTAATTAGTGTGGGCATATTAGAGATGCTTCTGCCTGCACCTCTGGGTTCTGCCTATTGATCAGGCACTGCAGCTGCTCTCGGCTCTGGGAGGAACTGTTGCAGTGAATTTTGCTTCCTGCCTGATTCGGGTAGGCTTTGCTTCTGACTGGCACCAAATCCCTTCTTCCTATTTCCAGAAGAAAAATAGCTACCTTTTAATCTAGACCTTCCAAAGCTCCTGCCATGCCTGTGACGTCCTGAATGCAGAATTATGGCATTCCCTGGTTTCTGCTCATTTATCTGGGAGCCTGTACGTTGTTGTATCTCACCCCCAGTACTTTTTTGGCTCTGTCCAGAAATACTCTTTTATCAATTCATCTGACAGCGATCCAGCAGGAAGGGTGTGCTGGAAGATGATGCTAATCCAGAGAGACCATTCTTCAGTTGGAGCATTCATGAAGTCTAATGAACTATTGGCAGAAAGGGACTTCTGTGGCGCAATTAAAACTTGCTTCTGTGAGACACAAAATATTGCAACTAGAAGTTAACGGTGCCAAGCAGGGGAGGTGGATTAGCTCAGGGAACATAAATTGGTGAGAAGAAGCCACTTCCTTCTCCCCCCTCCCCAAGCCTTATGCATTAAGCAAAGCTGAAATAATGAATATGTATTGCAAGGTGTTTGCTACAAGCCTACTTATAAAGTGCACAGCCAGGAACTCCTGGAAGGGGGATTTATGGGAGCAGTCACACACAGCTGGCACACCGTGTTCTGCAGGCTTCAATTGGGATGAATGCCCCCCCTGTAAGCACTTAGCACCCACCACAATAAACTAAGGTGTATAAGCAGAGTCTAAAGTTTATTTTCGGGAGCATCCCTTGAGGGGGAATGCTAAATCAACCACCTCGGGTTTGGTAAATTCAACGAGAAACCTGAGCTGGGAGAGGGGACGTGGTGCATCTCATGCTCTGAGATACCCACTGTCCTCAAAATGCTCAAGGAAGAGGAGGCAAAGCATGGGACTAGGTTGGTGCTTGAGGACTGGACCAGTCATTAACACCAGATGACATCCCATTAATCAGAGGAAATCACACCAACAGGACCATTACAATGCTGCGATCTTTCACCAGCTTTGTTAACTGAGGGGGGAAAAAAAACCCAAAACTCATCGGACACTAAGTTTTCATTGCAAAAAGAAATTCACCTTCAAATTGCTTTGTCTTTTTGTATTTGTTTCCAAGCAGCGTAATTAAAATTCTAAATCAAAGTACAGTTGCTCCTTTCCTTAAATCTCACTTGGCAATGAGCACGCTCTCCCCACAATCCGATACAAGGCCGGAGTATAATGAGAGCAAGTCAAGCAAAGCTTTCTACAAGGTGAAGGCAGCTCCTGGAGCTTTAGCATCAGCCAGGAGCCGTGGTGATTCAGGTTCTGACTGCAAAGGCTGGCTTAAGGGCTGATGCTAAAGACCATGTCCACTGATAGGTGGGATATTAATGCCACTCCTTTCTTCAAACCTCCTAAGTCTGCACTGCTGCCTGGGAGAGGTTTGAAGACTAAGATATATTTTTTTGAATTATTAATCTCTTTGCAGAAGCCGTACACTTGGAGACAGCACGGAAAATAGGTTAAGGCTCACAATAAGCTGAATGAGTTAAATCAGAGTCAGGCAAGTGTGCTGACAGCCAGCTCCTGCGACTCTTAAGCTTATGGGCCAAGGTATGAGTACGAAGGGAACAGCAGGATCAAGTCAGATAAAAATGAACATGTTGGGTTTCACTAGTCTATAAGGAAGGGTCAAATATTGGCTTGCTGGTGGGACCTACTGCCAACATGGAATGACTGACTGAAGCAAAGAAGGACTGACATTACTTCTCCAAATTATAAATTCTGTTTCCCAATCTATCTGAATGGATTAACCTCAAAACATGAGATCCGGAATTTAAAGATTCAGAATTCAGAAGCTATTATGAGTCAAGAGCAGGAATTAGCATTTGAGTTATAAATATGCTCTAACAAACTGACAGGAGTCGGCTTGCTGTTCCTTCCCTTTTTGAAGATGGTGGCATCATACTCGCAATATTTAGAGATATAAACCTAGAAGTGATTTTCACATCCCAGCTGGATGTTAACAACGTGGCTTGTCGGGAGAACACTGCTCCTCATCTAACCAGTGCTGCCATGCAGGAAGCTGTTACAACAAGGGAGAGTGTGGATTTCCAGCACAGGGGATGGGAGTTGTCCAAGGGAAAAAACGCTGTCCCAGGACACAAAGCTGTGCCATGAGCTCCTACAGGTCTTCCCTCACCCAAAAGGCTGTCAGGAGAGAGGCAGACACAAGCACACTGTGAATAAACAGGAGCCACTAATATCAGAGAAAGTCTCCAGGCAGTAAGTAATGAAGGCACTAAATAACTGTACCCGCTATTCGGATTTTCTGCCAAACATTAGCCAATTTAAAAGGCAGCAAGAGGCCTTTTACACAGGGAGAATTTCTTTGAGCACCGACTTAAAAGCTGAAGTTTGGCAGGAAAGTGTCTGAGAAGGATGGGGGAGAGGTAAAAGCCAATTTCACCTGGTAATCTGCTACACTATTTGTGTCCTACCCAGACCACACTTCATGCATTAAGAACACACTGCAGCTCTCCCCCGCGCTGGGGGAGCGGGGAGCTAATGGTTTCTATTACAGGCGTGTGTGGAGGGTGGCTGTGGCATGCACATCTGTCTGCAAAATAGATGTTAGCTTTGGAAACTGCCTAAACACCTCCGTTCCCCAGCAAACGGGGCCGGCAGCGGAGTTTTTTGGGCTCCCTCCCAGCGTGACAGGCGGGTGATTGACAGGGCTCGGAGCCCAAAGCCCGCGCGTGCTCCCACTGTAAATGGTAAAGCTCGAAAGCCTCAGCCCTAACTGAGTATTTCACAGACTTCAACTCAGTTACTCTAATGAGGATTTCCACACGCACGCAGGAAAAGGGGAAAAAAAGGAGTCTACACGTTCTCAGTGCAAGGGGAGGAAAAACAACAAAACAACAACCAAATAGCAAAATAAACAGCTGGTGGAGTGAAATACGAGGTTAGAGCCCTCTCTGATTCAAGAGAAGATTATTAAAACAGCTATAAAGATGGTGTTGGCATCTCTTGAAATGAGTTTGTTACATTCAGAAGAGGCAGTTACACATGACAAACCATTTTCTGTTTAATTAGAGGGCTCTGTGTGGAACACTTCCAGGCGGAGGAGGGGAGCAGATTGCCACCCAGCATCTCAATTATGGGACAGAGCCTTAACGATTAGACATGCAAATGTTTTTGACTGACCGCAGAGGGCCAAAAAAGAGGGGGGGGAAAAAAAAAGAAAGAAAAAAAAAAAAAAAAAAAGCTGTTCAGGAAGGTTAAGGAACAGGAGCTTTGTCCCAACCTTCAGCAATTTGGGTTTTCTTGCCACACATTATTGCTTAAGGTTTATTTCTGCCCAAAGAATGGCTTCTACTTGGCTGGCTGAAAAAAAAAAACTTTTGTGGGAAAAACCACAGAGATACCCTCTGTCCAACCCTGGTTGAAAGCTTTCTGTTCTTCCAACCAGGTAAAATAATTTGTGGCTGAGGAAGAGAGCAGGACCTCGGTATTCGCACCAAAGCTCTGAAAGTAAGCAAGCACAGAAAGGAAATTCTAGCTAATACAAGTTAAATATAGGTTATGTTAGCTGCATTTTACAAGCACTAAGAATGTTTTTGGAGAAAGCTGTCATTTTTAATGACAGCACAAGCTCCAATTACCACATAGCTGATACACTTGGGATTTGGGAGTTTTTTTTTTAAATCACTTGAAATCTAAAAAAACCTTCATTATCAGCTTCTGAGTTGGATGTAAATAACTTCACCTGGTGCTAAGAAGTTTAACATTTCACAGGGGCACACGAACAACTTAAAGCCATTTATAAATGCAGCTTCAGCTCCCTGGCAATCTAAATGCAGTCCCTGGCAACTTGAGCAGCAGCAAAGAACACAGGGCTGGGCTGCAAGGGGAAGAGGAGCAAGGCTGAAGGAGATGCGCGAGCATCACCCAACCCTGGAATAAGGCAAGAACACAGATCAGGCTGCAGATATCTGTCAGTCCAGGGGGAAGGCTAAATCTTGCTGTTAGACTTAAGAAAGGCCACTTAAGCTCAGAGCAAAACCATGTATCACCTTGAGCCTAAAGCAGAGCATTTGCCCCACAGGATGCTTGGAGAATAAAAATGCAGCTACGCTGAGGAAAGTCTGTCTGGTGGAACCCTCTGAGATCAACCAAGCTGTCCCTTGGTTCCCTCACACTTACATCACCCATCAAGGTCAACAAACCCAAAAGCAAGTCCAAAAAAAGCCCCCAAACCTGCTTTTAAAAAAAGCAGAAAGCTCCTTGGAAAAATCTGCAAAAACCAGCACCGCGCCCAGGGCCGCTCCAGCCCCAAAACCTAATGCAGGAGGCAGCAAAGCTAAAGGCTGAAAATTCTCCTTCCCCAGAGCTAATGTGAAAGCCTTACAGTCAGCAAGAAGAAGGGCAGCCTTCTAGCTTGTGGCAAGCACAAAGTGGGATTGAATCATTACTTGAAGAACGTGTTTCAGTGTCTATAAATAAAAACCTGCGAGGCTCCCTGCCAAAGAAGCGCAAGTCAATATCGCTTTTCTATATGCGCTGTCAAACTTTACTTTTAGACAGTATATTAATTACATAGTCAATAATTGTGGGTTTCATTAGTGTATTAAATACCTCAATCAATAATATTTATCCTTTTCAGAGTCAGTCTTCACCAAAAACAAAGGGAGGAGTATTTTTTGATCCTGCAGTTCAAAAAGTCAGTGCAGCATAGCAGCAAGGCTTTAATGGAAAACATAAAACACTAGAAACAGACAAAAATCAGATTATTACTCTTATTTTTCAGCCTTTTGTACAATAAGCCATGAGGGAATTCCGAGAGCTAAACTGATGGCAAAAAAAATTAGATTTCTTCCTCTTAATTGCTCCACAGTGATGTCAGAGTGGACATGACAAATGTTCACATCTTTCATTTCTCTATCAGATAAACCTGCAACCTGGTTCTGCTCTGCCAACTTCTGAGGATAAACTCTCAGAGAAAAGAGCCCATTCCTGGAGCATCCTCTGCAGTGCAGCTTCCTAAGTGCCTTTTTCCTAACCTGGACTATACCCAGGAATTACATCCCTATGAGAGGTAACATCCTCATGTGGGACCCTAAAGAAAATCTCATTAGGCAACAGAAAAGAAGCTCGGGGAGGGGCGGTTTTGGGTGGTTTCGTTGATTTTTTTAAAATGTTTTTTGTGGTTTAAAGTCTCCCTTTAAAGGGCAAAATGTTTGGGACAAATTAAAAAAAAAAACAAAAACCAAAAACAAACAAACAAACAAAACCAACAAACAAAAAACACCAACCCAAAAAAACCTCAAAACCCCTTGCAAGTGTCCGGTTTATTTTAAATAACTTACAAGGATGGGAAAAAAGAAAAGCACAACAAGCAGCCGAGGAACACTCCCAAAGGCACGCTTTTGGCATGGCACAGAGGCTGAATTTAACAACAAATCAATGCAATACAAACAGGAAAAAACTAAAAACAAACAACACCCTACCCCCCAAACACAGACACCTAAGTATCCAAATAAAATACACAGAAAAATGCGTAACAGGCCTCATGAAAAATCCATCTGGCAATCCAAACCAATTTTTTTTTAAAAAATATGCATATGATTGAAATGCAAAAATGTAAACATGAAAAACAGACTTAAAAAACTGCGAGAAGGTCTGTGGGCCTCTTGCATCCTCACAGATAATATATTAAAGAGAATTTCCAGTCCCTGTAATAAGATTACTGATATTTACTGCACTACTCCAGTATTTATAATGCTTAATATGCTGCAGACCACTCCTTTCCACAAACACAGGCTTTGGAAGTAGGCAGCCCACTCCATTTCACGTTTTTCCTAAGCCTTTTATATCAAAAGTGATGTGAAATTTCCCTTTCTTTCCCATTTGAGTCTCTACATCTGCCTGAGGAGTGAGGGAGAAGCCCCGTGGGGTGGCCACTTCTTCTCCAAAGTGGCCACTTGTCCAAGGGCTAGAAACAAGAAGGCCAAAGGCGAGATGACAAAACAGGACAGGGAAGGAAAGTTATTATTCCCTCCTTGAGATGCTCCGCTGCATCTTGGGCAGCAAATGTAAATATCAGCGAGAATTAGGAATCAAAACACGAGACTCATCAGCTTCCACTCTCACACCCGTTGCACTAAAAGGACAATCCCATCGTGCTGGAGCCCCCACACACACACTCATCCCAGCTGCCAGGCAGAGCACACACAGCACAGAGCATCCAGTGGCTCCTGATCCATCTAAGACCACCATTTATTCCCTACAACAGCTCCGGGAATATATTACTCCTCCAAGCTTTACTTCGGGGACAAAAAGCCCCAAACAAACAACAAACCACCTGATGCATCTTAAAAACTCGATCTGGCTCCAACAGAATCTTCCCTCCGGGGACTCGTAAGGGGTCACTAACAACTCATTTAAAATTCACGCCCAGTGGAAACACTGTTCAATCCCACCAGGGGGAATTAAGACAAACAGCAAACTACCTGAACACGGGCCTGCAGAGCACGCTCCAGATCTTCCCTCGGCCATGCAGAACTTGATGTTCTTGTGTAATTGCCTTTGCACCTGCCTGTTTCAAAACCAGCAGCCTCCCAATTTCATCTCTGCTGTGTACATTTAATTTTAAGCAAAACATGAGCAGCCACAGGAATCCTCACCTCACAGAGATCTAGTGATGAAGAATTCCAGAATCCTTTCCATTGAGCAAATAGATATTCAGCCCAGGTAATGGCTGAAGCCATCCAGAATAACCTGGATGGTGGCAGGGGAGATTTATAATGAAGGGAAGGAAGGCACAGGCTAGTTTGCCAATAATCCACATTAGCATTGTGAGTCCACTTAATTACCACAGTCAGAAGAGCCCAGAGCCTTTGTGAAGTTTTCCATGGCTCGTGCCAGTGGCTGCAGGGATCTACCAGGGTTTGGACAGCTATGGCCAGTTGGCAGCGAGGTGGGAGGAGAATGGAGACCCCTCCACATCTTCCCTGCCCTCACTCCTCAGCTGGACACCTCACTTTCCTTGGATTGACAATTAATTTATTAACCAGTTAGCAGTTCTAGCCTAGGATCAGGAGAAAGAAGGCAAGAGAGATAGAGGCATACATCTTTTATATAAGTGGGAAATCATATGCCCCTCTCAGGATTCATTTTGCTATATTAGCTCTTCTAGGCCCCTCCTAAAAAAGATCCTCATTCTCCTACTCAGCAGTGTAGTCCTCCTCTGTACTCGCCCCAGCTGAGTTTCTTTTTTGCCTCTCCACATTGCAGGACAGAGCTGTACATAGCATTCGAGATGAGATCTCACAGCAGAGGCTTATATAATGCTGTGGCACTTGTATAGCTACACTAGAAATACCTTGCCTCACATAGCTTGATGTTTTTATCATATACTAGCTGATTAAAGCATGATTAAAACCCTCCAACTCTTCAGTCACTAATGAGCATCCACTTTAGAGCAGAGGGTTGTTTTTTATTAGTCCTCAAATAAATGGCTTTTCACACAAACTGTTTTAAGTTGATTTTCTGTTCCAGTTCTCAAGGTCATTCAGCTGATCCTGTAACATACCTTAATGCTCTTGAGTATTGATACCCTCCATCTCTAGGGCTCTGGCTGATGGCACAGTAAACCCAGCGAGACGGATGTGCAGCAATTCCCTCTGGGAGAAGCAGCTGCCCCAGCAGAGGCAGGTGTGCAACACTCAAGACCTGCAATGCCAGCAAACACCTGCCAAAAAAAAAAAAACCAGCCATAAAAACTTCCTGGTGTATATATGGATAGGCCCAGGAATTGGAAAAAAGCCTCAAGGAACATTGTGCACTACCACTTGTTCCCAGCTCCCTAAAATTGGGTAGGAGGGATAGGAGGGGAGCAGTACTAAAAGACTGGTTAGCAGAGTGGAAAGATGGATTATCACCACTAACCTACCATTTGTCAATCCAGAACTGTGCTGAAGACTGTAATTTTCTAGTCAATGCTTTATAAGCAAGGTCAGAGGGAACAAATACTTCAATAAAAAAATGCAAGACATCAGCAGAAGAACCCAGTCATGATCCTCAGAATCCAAAAAAGAAGAGGTTGTGTTTGCAATTAATGGGCCCAGAATAATGTGCTTCATGTCCATCAACGGAAATGACATTTACAGTACTTAAACACCAAGACTTGAGATGACAAACAGGAAATCACAAGGAATAAAGGGCACCAACTGAATACACGAAGAAACTGTGCTCTATGGAGCAAAATAAATAAATAAATCTCAGTTCTGCTACCAGAGACCCACTGCAGCACTGCCTGGATGCTTGGAGCTGTGCAGCAAATGCCAAGCTGTGAGCTGCAGCCAGGGAACACATAATTAATGTGATTAGGAGCACACAGAGCTAGCATGCTCTGCTGACTGAAAAGCCCAGTAGCATAATTACTGTTTTCTGTACTAGCTCTATGTCTGAACAAATCTCAAAGCCTGGTTAGTTTTAGACTGCTGTGTAAACGTCAATAAAAATCCCAGAAGTGCCAGCTCATCAGCATTCTCAGGCACAGAAATGGTGAAAATATCACTGCATTTCCATGCTGTTAACATCAGGCAAAGAAGTCTCCATTCTTCAGTCTAACCTTAGAGTTTGTAATAAGGTAACATCTCCCCCAAGTGAATGCTTATTATGAAAGCTAATTAATTGCTTTCCAGTAATGAGAAGTCTTTGGTGTTCAAAGAAAGCAAAATTCACTACACAGGAATTAAACAGTGTTTATTGAAAACAAAGCTCCCCCCATTTAAAGACCTCTTTCTGATTAACATCATTACAAATAAAACCAAAGAAACTGAACATACAAACATACAAAACATATATAGGCCGGAATTGTGAGCCAAAATAAAAAAAAAAAAATCAGTCAGAAATCCATAGTATTAATTGAAGAGAAAACTAAAGCAATGCTTTGTAGTTGCCTGGATTTCCCTGGGGGATGGAGAGTCAATGCTTATCTGCCTTCCTCAGAAGAGACAATTTTGATTAATATCAGACCCATCTGACTCAGTCTATTAAACCCTGAAGGAAGGATATTCTTCAGATATAAGAGATATGTCTTTGATTAATAATTCTACCATATTGCCATTCCAAGCATTAACAACTGCATGGCACCTGCGGAAAGTGAAAGCCTCTGAATTCTATGGAAGGGAACTAACTTGTACTAATAGACCTGTTCTCTTTTGTCCATATCTGAAAGCTGCATGACACTGTTCCTCCTACCCTCTGCTGAACAAGTCAAAGTGTCAAGGTTGTCACTACTTCCTTGCAAAGAAGACAAAATGGTTATATAATTCAGCTTTACATATAGGAAGAGAGCAAAGTTACTTCAGACATTCTGAATGGTTTGTCTAAAGACCCTGGCAATCTGTCTAGAGATTCCTCTTCAGTGCTGTCAGAGTTTAACAGACCACAACAGGCTACAAAATCGTGGCCATCAGAGTGCACTCTTACCTACCAGGGCACATCTCCAGAGAAATGCATCAAATCACTCAGCCCACTACGCTGGGCTGCCACGCGCAGTGTAACTAATTCCGAATTGTCACACACAGGGTGGGGAAAAAGTCAATGTAATGTTATCTATTCAGTTTTTCCTGGAAGTTCTAAGCTCAATCAGCCAGCACTGGCCTCCTCAGCCCAGCTGAGCATTTCTCCTGATGTTGGCAATCAACCTCTTGCTGTATTCTCTGTAGTTCACGGGTTTGACGTCCATTGCTGTGGCCTTAATACGAGATTCGTCCTGTGGAAGAGAAATCCTGGTATGTAAAAGAACATGAAGCACTCCAGGCATTTGGTTCCAACCTCCTTCTGCCCCAGTAACTTACTGCTCTTGCTATCTGGGTTAGCTGGGAGTGCCAACACGACTCCCAGAGCTGGTATGCTGTTTTCATGTGAAACCAGCCACTCTCAATGAGCCTGAGAGGGAGCAGCAAGGATCCCTCCTTCAGTGCTCAAGATTGACAGTGTTTGTGTGATCTTTGGAATCTTCTGTTCTCTGTGAGCAAGGGAAACCTCCCCACAAACATAAGAGGAGGAAGTCACCTCCTATGGAGACAAGTCGAACTACAAAAGCCACAAGTTACACTATTTGCCTTTTGGGCAATACTTACGTTGTAAGTCTCCAGTTTCACTCGGATCCTGAACTCGTATGTGTTGAAGTTTGCATTTTGGAACACTTCTTCAAAAGCCTGCTCGTTCTGAGGGAAGGACAAAGACAGGGATCAGCTGCAGACACTCCAGGCTCCCAGTAGTGCCATGAACTTTGAGAGCAGCTCAGCTTTTGCAGAGGTTGGCAAAACAGTGGAACTACCTGGCCCACACAGGCAGAGCTGAGTATTCCATCATCACCTTTTAGACCCAACCCCATAGCTCTAAAGTTTTTAAGATAAAAAGGTGAGAAATTTTTAGCTGCCTAAACAAAGGAATATCCAGGTATGAGGAACAAAAATACTACAGATCTACAGGAGCTGCCAAACTGGCTAATTCTGATGTTGCGCTGTGATCACAAACACTGACAGAGTTAACTATTTCCCTATTAATTGCCTTATTAGGCATTCTGGTTTTCTGCTTATCCATCAAAGCTGCATGTATCCTTCACATCCTGACACAGGCCTATTTAAGAGAATGTTCTATAAAAAAAATGGATCCATGTTTTGAACGTGCTTTAATAACCATGAGAAGACTGTGTCATATTTATAACATAAGCTGCTTCTAATTACCATATGAACACTAAACATCATCATCATCATTTATAACAGACAATTTGTCAAAACAGTAGAAAAGGAGCAGGCAAGTCGTGGAGACTGTGAAAAAAAAAAAGTTTATTTTTATAAAAATATGAGTTGTAAAAACCTTTGCTGACATTCCAAAAAAATCCTGCAGCCCCCTGATGATACTTGACAAGTAATTATTAATGCATTTATCTACCAGATGCACTCGACTTGATCAGTCACTCCAGCAGCAGACAGAGCATCTGATCTGGAATTGAACCCACCCCAGTTCCACTCACATTCCAAGTGTTACATCTGCTGTTTTTCACTGCGTGCAGCACTATTTTACACTACACAGTGATTCTCCTAAGGTTTAGAAAAGCACAACAAATGGAGGTGAACGGGAGCAGCTAGGTTCACAGATTACAGAATTTAGGCATATCCCTCCTGAATATTAAAACCCCTTCCCCTGGTCATCTTATGGATTAGAGGATAAGAAAACTCGCTTAATAAAGCATTTAGCTCCTCTTTCCAGCTCTGTCACAAACTGTGCTAACCATTAGTGAGTTGAAAATGCCCTCAGCATAGCAGTCACCACTACCCCATGTTACCTCCTTTGGTATCTAACAAGCACAGGGAAGAAGCAGATGAAAAACCTTGCACATGTATCTCTGCTTAGTGTGGTCACGGGCTGTACATGAACTCCATCCATACTGTGAGCAGTGAAAAGACTCCCACCAACTTCACAAGACACTGCATCAGGTCTATCAGAGAAAAACCACTAAGAAAAGCTTACTGCAAATGCATCGAGTACCATTTTTAAAGGCTCATAAAAGTGTCAAATCAAAACCAATTTCTCCTGGAACACAAAGCATTCCCGCTCAAGGGCTCACTCCATATTATGTTCCATTTTCTATCCTCAGCCATTTCCATTAGGCAGCTCTTCAAAAGACATTACATGTTTGTACTGGTACATAGCACCTGCTGTCTCTCCTTCCCCACCCAGCTCTCTTCAGCATTAAAAGCAACTAAGAAATTTTGTTTAAACTCTAGTAGAGATTAAGCATGGCTGAAGTAAGGAAATATTGACAAGTTAAGAATGTCTGAAAATGGAAATGCAAAAGTGCAAGCACATCTAATTAGAATTCCCCCAGCAAGACATCTTCCTACAGAACAGAGGTGTCCAGCCTTCCTAATACCACAAAAACTCAGCATCCCAGAACCACAGGCTTTGTACCCTTCACCTCTGACAGCCAGAGTGCAGAAAATTTCCAAAAATCATTCCAAATTACAGGAAAAATAGCCCTGCTTTGCAGAGGCAGAGGTCTACAACAGTGTCTCAGGACAACAGCCTCAACAATTCCTCCTGTTTCATTTCCCTGCCACAGCCAAGCAATGGGTTAACCAACAACTGGGATATCTGTGGAGTCCTGGAATCAACCAGCCTTAGCCTGGGAGCACAGCAAGGCTCATATGCAATTCAAGAACTTATCATGCATTCCACATCATCATTTAAAAACAAAACAAAGCCACACAGTTTTTATGCAGTACACAAGTGGGGGGAGGAAAAAAAAAAAACCCCAGGAAAATATTATTTTGGTTGGAAGAAAGAAAAACGCAGCAGAAAAGCACAGAGTGACAAAGGGAAGATAATACTGCCTGTTAGTGTCTAATGACTTACAACCTTAAAAACTGTTCTGTCACAGAAAGATCACTTCAGCATCTCTGCCAATGACCCATTTTATAAATCAGGGTTTTCATGAGACCCACGAAGTTCTGATAATATTTGGTGGTGGGAAAAAAGAGCCTTCAAAAGTGGGCTCACACACATCAGTTCAAAAAACTTCCTGCCTACTTACAAAGATGCATACAAAGTGTTCTGGAACTTTTTGGTATTGTAAACAAATTTTTGGAACACATTAGGGATAATGTTGTCAGCATTCATTGCTAAAGCCAGGGGATTTTTAGCAGATTCTTCCAGTCTAGGTACAAATCATAAAAGAGGCTGTCTTTTCTACTGGAGCCAACACATGTTAAAGATGTCAGTCCCCCAAAGGCTGTGGCACAACCCTTGAGGGTTCAGCTGCCTCTCCAGGTCCAGGTGATGAGGACAGGCTGATCTCCAGCTTTCAGCAGCCAAAAGAGCTCAGAGGTAGACAGACTGACTGTGGGAGCAAACTATGGGGGAAACCAGGCAAATCTCTGTTCTCCAGGCAGATGGCCTGTGGAAAATAATCCCGAGGAGAGTAAACAAGTCCCTGCCAAGAACTTCAGCCTAGGGAGAAGCAATGATTTGTGAACTTGTAAAAGATACTGAAGTCCAGCATCTGGAGGATAACCTTGGGCTGAGCTGAGCTGGCCTATCACCCAGAGAAAGGGAAAATCAAACACTTGACAAATGAAACAGAACATGCCTTTCTTTCATATGGCATTTTTTATGTGTTTTAATAATGATGTTAATTCCCACAGCAAGCACATGAACATATCCCACTGCCTTTGCCACGTTTGCTGTACATTCACACACAAATATCAGACCATGCTCTCTGAAGGATCAGCCCTGGTGTTCCACACAAACCTTACATTTTTCCCAGAGCTGCCTTCAAAACACTACAAGAATGTTTCCTTACCAGAAGGATTATAAAAAAATAAAAAAATTTTAAAAAAGCAAGAAATTTGAGGGCAGCTCAGCACAAGATGTGTGAAACATAGTTCAACTTCAAGACAAGCAGTAAAAATACAATAAGCTAATTGACTGACCTTTTCCTTCAGTTCTCCCAGGAAAGCTGCGTTTTGCCCAAGAATGAATTCTGCTGACTCTTGAAAGCAAGTCACCCACTGATATTCTAGACAGTCTGCAATAGTCACCTAGAATACAACAATAAAACCCTAAAGGTTATTTCATCCAGTTGCCTTTTCCCCCAGAAAGACAGAAGACAACACAAAAGAAAAAAAAAACCTCAGAGCTACATAGTTTTAAATTTCCAGTAACTCTCAGAGCCTGACCCACATGTCCTTTCTACCACTGAGGGTGGAAAGCAGTGACTTCCTAACCTTTTTTTAAGCTCCACAGAATGTCCATAACTTAACACAAGTTAATATTGGCAGCAGATTGAACCACAGAGAAAGGCCAACGAAATCATAGCAGAACACTGATGGATGTTCAGCTCTGTCCTGCTGCTACTGCTGAACTGTGAGCAAGAACAGGTAGCCCAGAGCAACCAAGGGGGACAGCAGCAAATCTGCAAACCGCATTTACTTTGTAAATACCTGAGTACTTGGGCATAAACTCATGTACGTTATGTGGAAACTATCAAAACATTCAAGGACAAGATAATGCAGTAAAAAGATCAAGTTTCAGCCTCACATCCATTTCCTGGCTGCTTTGACAATTAGGAATGGGGAAATGGGAGACACTGCCCTGAAGGCCTTGAGTGTACCCTCGGCATCCCCTTTATATTCTATGAGAATGACTCTGCTATGTAAAGCAGTTCATGTGTTCCTAGAAGTTATCTGATAAAAATTATTCAGAAGCAGTTTGTGTTTTCGTGAGGCTGCAGGGATAGCTCCCTTCTCTCTGCAGGCCCACCTAGCAGAGCATTTCTAAGAAGCAGATACAACTCTAATTTATACAGTAAAACAGAAGAAGGTTCAACGCCTGTGGTGTAAGCGGGCATCACAATAATAATCCCCAGACAACTTTCTAAAGCAGGCTCCATTAAAGCATGAGGTAGAACAATACCTACCAAAAAAACTGTACTAAGTATAGGTAGCAGCTGTAAAAGTGCAATTACTGCTCTCCAGAAATGCCATTTTACTTCAGTTTATCTTCACTACTGAAGAGGCGGAGGCCATCTGTACTCTGCACTGCATAGTACACTTGGAAACCAGAATCAACCGAGCTAGCAGCAACTTTTTGGCAAAGAGGAAAGCTTTTTAATTGGAGCACTAGGAAAACAAACTGCTAATCAGCTCAATGAAACATCTCTCACTCAGGTACAGCAGACAAACCAGCTAAACCCCCTCGAACTCACAGGCACCACAGCCAGACAAACAGCACCTGTCCCTCAAAAGATTTTCTGTTCGGGCTGTGCTGGGAACGTGGCAGGAAACGCCCTGTAATCCGATCCGGGTACTCACCAGGAGCATCAGGCGGTACTTGAAGTTGGGGAATTCGCGGTCACACTTCTCACAGCGGTAAAGTCCGTTCTGCTGGTCTATCACTTTCTTGTTGCAATCCTGAGAGGGACATGCCTGGTACATGCAGTTCTCCTTGCGCAGATGTACAATTGTGCCCACACAGCTAAAATAATCTGCCTGGGAGAGTGAGTGTGCAACATTAGCCTCAAAATACTCAAATGTTTTCCCCATTCTGAATTAACTACAAAAGCAAGGCGCCCATACTTGGATATTTAGGATTAGAAAGCTTAACATCTATGGATTACTGGGAAACTGTAAATCAACCCCTCTGTTGCAATAATTTTCAGGCTTCCATTATGTTAATAAAGCCCCTACAGCAAGATTATTTTGTGTTTCCATTGCAGGAAACTCCAATTGCTAGGTCTTCTTTAGATAAAGCATATTTGATTCTCCATTGTGTCTGTTCAAATCTGCACTTTTTCACAGGATTAAGATTCTGCACTTTCCTACGCTTCTTTCGGGAACCAATACAAAAAACAGAAAGCCTATTGTGTAGTGTTACAGATAAGCATTTGATTAAACTATAGCCTACAGAACAAAATACCCACTCACCACACTAAAATAATCATCATAATGGTTTAAGACCACGGTCAAGTCTTTCAGCAGAAAAACAGCGGTTGCTTAAGAAGCATGGGCAAAAATTGTCACAGAAAATAGCTGAATTACAGGTAAAGTGGAAGTGTTCAAGGCCAGGGTCGATGGGACTCTGAGCAATCTTATCTAAGGGGTGGCATCCCTGCTCATCATGGGGGGGTGGAATGAGGTGATCTTTAACGTCCCTTCCAACCCAAACCATTCTGTGATTTTAAAGGTTTTTTTTTTTACATGGATAGAAGCTCTTCTATATCCCAAACAGCTTAGCATTTAAGTTTGAAACAAAAAAATTAAAAATAAAAAGCAGTATAAGCCTAGAGAGGTTTCTGGAATGAAAATGAAAATAAACCTGGGGTTTATTACCAGTTTTTCTATTGACCAAGTGTGCACCCTTGAAAACCACTTCCTCCTAATGCACCTGTTTCTCCTGGAACATTTTGTGCTGCTTCTATCAACATCTCTGGGGTAAAAACAACCCCCCTTCATTTACACAAGGCTTAGAATTCTCTTGCAAACAAAGTATCACGTTGCAACATCAGCAACAAGCTTGGATTTATTTGAAAAATAATAATATTAATTAATAGCATAAATTCCAAGGCAGTAATCACATACTGCTCAATACTTGGACTACTTCAATAAGCAGAATACCTGCAAAAAGCCTTGCTTTTTGTTTTCTCCCCAATACACAAGGCTCGTGCTGAGTGGCCATGCTTTACCTTATCTCCTTGTCCCAAGTTCTCAGATTTGGCTTCAAACAAAGTTTTCCAATTGGTATTTGCTCCAGCTGCTGGCCCACCCCTCACATCAGAGATGGAGGCACATTCCAGAAGCTGCCCCTCGGAGTCAAACCTGCAACCACAGAGATGCACTTCTATTTCTGGAGAGCAGACCATACAGACTTATCAAAAGCTTACATTTATTTTCATGTGCTCGATACATGAGGGATTTTTTATCAATGATTGCAAAGGAAACAATTACAGTAATATGTGTATATTGCAAACAAAAATAGCATTTCAGAATAAGTTAATAGTCTGACTTAATTAGCACAGTATTTTATAAACCCACAAAAGGAGGACAGCTTTGTTCTATATAACTGCAATTTGTTTGCCAGCTAGTGGTCAAACCACGCACTGCACACTTCTTAAAGGCAAGGCAGATAACAAGATTTAAGGGCATCAAGATATTTCCATAATTAAAATTAAATTACACGGTACCATTATCTTCGCAGCAGCTTCGAAAGGAAAAGCAAATAGCACTGAAAAGATTATGCTTCCTCTGTTAAAATAAGAAAGCACAGCTCTTCAGTGAAAGGTTGCACTGCCATCCCATTTTGATGGGCTTTGTGATCTCACAAACACACCAATGAGGCTCAAAAATTGAGCTTAATTAAAGTGTGACAGTAATAGCTAAGACCCACAATCAAATTTATCTCCAACAAGCCTCTGAAGTATGGGAGAGCCACAGCTCAATGACAAATGGAGGATGCCATTTATTTCACCCACATTTGGGTGATGTAACTGGAATCTGAAGACTGAGGATTCACAAGTCTGATGCTGCCGGCACTTAACCCTCTTCACACACACACACCACGTCTCACCACATTCATAGTTACAAGCAGGCAATTTAACAACTACCTACAGCAGAAGCAACAATGAAATCACTTTGTTTTCCTGACAATAAGAGAGTTATTTTGCTATCTGAAAAATATCTGGCAAGAACTAGACACTGAGAGATGTCAAATAGTCCCTCCACACTAACTGAGCACGTATCAGATTCCACACAATGGAAAAGCCTGTGGAAAAAAATACTGTTCTCTCAGATCATGCCTCAGAAAGTGGAACTGGTCAAGCCTGATTTCATGCTGCCTTCCAAGGCTTTGGGTCAGCATGCTCTACCCCGATTTCAATTTTTCAAGGTCTGTCATGGAATTAAAAGTTTTTTGAATTGAACAACTTAAGAAGGACAGCCTTCCAAGCTCTAGGGCTTGCAAGCCAGAAAAGTTTCTATAGCCCTGCAAGCCATACCCTCAGTGGTATACACACTGTTCAAGCACAGAGAAACAAAATAAAAACAAATTCTCTGCAGGAGGTTGAAACAAAGCAACATGAACACGCTCATACCATCCTCGGAGCTTAAAAGCCTCTGGGCTATCAGGGTTGATGACAACTGTGCTGGAGGACAGGACAGACAGGCTTCTGCCACCAAAGTCAGAGACACGGGCTCCTTTGATGGCAATCACAGGTTGTCTGGAACCATCAAACTGTTCAGCCTGCATGTGTGAAAAAACCAGAGAGCACCAGCTGCACGTTACAGGAAAGGTACTGAAAATTTTGTCATAATTCACAGGTCATGACAAGAGACCAAACCTGAATCAAACTGCCCCACTGTATTTTAAAGGTAAGGTTTGGAATGGCGTCATTAGGAGTTTAAGCAAAGGTAGGTGACAATTAGAGGTGCAATCCTAACACCCTGTTTCCTGGGGAAACGGGGAATACTCAAGTCACACCACGGGCTTGTTAAAAAGGACTGGTCCCCTCTGTTAGCAGCTTTAGACCAGGATTTTAGAAAGGGAGATGCGTTATGGGAATGGAAACAAAATTAATTGTTCATATCAGACTCCTCAGGAGATGAAACAACTCGGCTTCACTGAGCCAATCATGTCCATCCCACTACCACTTACAGAGAAGTGCAGCTATGCTGACCAAACATTTTTACTCAACTTTCCATCTTCTGTTTTTCAGTCTCATAAAGCTGCTCTAATGCTGTTCAACTGCCATCATCTGAGTAGCCTGACACTAACAAAGAACCTCATGGCATGAGAGAGGGTTTGAAAGGTATAGATTTTATGGACCCCACACCACTCAGCAAGCAAGGGGAGGATCATGTGCTTAAAGATTACAAACGAGCTGGAGTTGCAGCAGTACTCACTGTATCCCTGAGATGCAAAAAGAACAGAAAACATATCCCAGAAGTCATGGGCTGTTGTAAAGGACATACAGGTTCTAACCCTAACTGTGCAAGACATACATCACTCCCCCTCAATGCCTGAAGATGCCTCTTATTCCACAAGCAAGCAAACAGATTTAACTTTCCAAAATGCAGACCCTGATCTCTGTTGGAAGAGTTATGCCAGGAATTGTATACCAGTAGTCTCTCCTGTTATAACCTGGTTTGATCTTAAGGCTTTGTGACACTAAACTTCAGTTTACTTCATTTGTATCAGCAGATGGTTAATGGTGTTTAGGTACCTACAGGATCAGTGCACTTGATCATTTAGCCATAAAGCATCACTGTCAAGCTGGCAGGATCACTCCCATTTTATAGACTGGCACATAAATCCCTAAGTATCTATAACAACAGTGGAAAACAAAGTAGCCTGTTAAAAAGATAAGGAAGCAGTTTACTGCAACTGCTCAAACTTTCACTTCCAAAGCTCTGATGCTTTAAACTCCCAGTCTGAGACAGAGCCTCTCAACCTGCTCATTAGGCAGCAATTTATGCAGGGTAACATGTATCCCAGCCTACAAATAAAATTCATCTCATTTCAGACAGCCATAGCCACCAGGCTTTTCCATAATCAAACTGCAACTCATACCCTTCCCTAAACCAGGAGCCTGTTACCTTCAGTATTTTGGCTTGAGACGTAATGTCTGCAGTTGTTCAGAACACATTAGTCAGATCATGTCAGCAGTTTGTCAGAGAAAGGTTAAGAACATCACACCTGAATGCAACCAGACAGTCTTTCACCTTTTCTCGGCCCTGATCCTTAAACACGCAGGACTATGTCAGTGCTGTGCCCATCTCGGGTGACAACAGCACCTCCTCACCCTACACCGAGGAAGCTTTGCTTTAGAACAGGTAAGAGAGCACATACCTCATTTCCCCACAGTGTAGCTGTCACCAGTTTCCCTGATGTATCCATCAGATGCACGTTCCTCTTTGAAACCTCCCTATTGTTAGCTTTCACTATAATTTTAGTGACATCTTCGTAGCTCTTGCAAATTCCAATTACATCTGAGAAACGGTTACAATTTGGAGTTACTCAAAGGTCACAAATGGGGAATACAAGATCACAGAGAAGAATTCAAACCTACTGTCAGATTTTTACCTTGTATCCTAGCTCCCTATTGAAATGAAATCTGATATGGAAATTAAGTGTATTATGGTAGGAATGTTCCACTACAGAACTCTTCAGTGCTTTAATTTTGTTGACGCAGTCATTAAGATATTCATGAATGCAAGCCTCACCACATTAGAGAGATCAAGGCATTGTACTATCTTTTCCCATCACATTCTGTCAAAGGACTTCAGTCCTGATCATGTAACACACACTTGCTGTTAAAGCACAAGCAAGAGCCTTCAAAGTGACTGTAACACAATAAAACAACTGGCTTGTGCCATCACACAACCCTGTAATCCTAAATTGCAACTTAAAACAAGTCTGCATGTTCAGGTGGTAAGAGCTAAAGCAATCCCCTTTGCATTCCCTAAGAATACACCGCTTTTAGTATTACCCATCTACCTTTAAAATTCCCAGCTGAATGTCTCTGAATCACAGGCATCTTGTGCCTCTGAAACCTGAGAACCCTCGCCCCCACCCAAGCCTCTGATTTTTCCGGAGTGCTCTGCCCAATAAATTACAGAAAAACAAACCTCCAATACTTCACAAAGCAAGCCAAAACAGTCATGCAACTTGGACTTGGATGCAATGAATTATGCCAAAATCACTACAGAGATAATTAGATAGTGAAAGAAAGCAAGACCACAGAAGGTATGAAATACACACGTGCTGAGCAAGGACATTTTTCTTTCAGCCCTTTTCTGTGGAAAACAGTGATCATAATACAATAAACAACTATCATGTACTGTCTTTAGTTTGAAGTACAAGTTTGAAAAATAATTGTTATATATGGTTAGAAAACAGGGAAAAAACATCTTAACAGGAAAATTGCCTGAGGCATTTTTAATGGCAACCATCACTGGATGACTCAAATTAAGAGATCACAACACTTGAAGCATCCTATGCTCACTACCTGCCCAGTATTCAGGATACAAAAATAAAACTTCAAAGCTTTAGAGTTTTTAATTTTGTTACTTAGACTGACCAACAATTGCATCTTTGGGCGTGTTCTCCAAGTCAGAGATGGATACAAAATCAAACTGAACAGATGGAAGATGCTGGGCATCATCACAGGGCACAACTGAAGTCTCATTAGTGAATGTAATCTCATAGTCATTCTTAACAGCTGTATATTGCTTGTTAGCAGTCTTCAAATTGCCTTTGGTAAAATAATATACCTACAGGAGAAAGCAATGAAACAGGGGATATTACCAGTAGTCAGGGAAAATAGATTGTGTTCACCTTTAAAAATCCTTGCTAGGCTCAAGTTTCTCTTTTCTAGCTCCTGTCAGTCTAAGAAAGCACAAAGCTACCATACCTTGTTCAATTCAATGAGTGGAAAGAACTTGTCTGCTTGATCGTTGAATGCAGTAGCTCTAATCTCACCCTGCAGGAAAATAGGGGAGCTGGTCAGAACTGAAATTTGGCACAGAAAAAGATTTCAAAAAAAATTTTAAAAAAAGTCTTTGCAATGTTAAGTGGTAGCAGCTCTGCAGAGACACTGGGGTCTGCCAGGGTAGCTCCAGGCGTGTGAGAAACAAACAATGTGCTCTTCACATCTGTAGTTATAGCTAAAATGACATATTCTACACCTGACAATCAAACCTCATATTCAAGTCTCATTAGTACATCTACAGCTTCAGAATAAAAGGCATAAGAACTGCATCTATAATAGAGACACCTCTGAAAATGCCAGTAAAACTGGCATTGATAAAATAAAATTCAAATAGACCCCACAGCTCCACATGTTAGCACACAGTATATTGTGATGGCTCCCACTCAGATATGTCTGTAAGAATTAATAACAATTATACCCTCACTAGATAGAAACACTGTAAAAAAAAAAAAAATTAGTACAGACAGTATGCAAAGGAAACAAATGCCTGGTGACAAGATGTTACATTATTAACCTCACATTTTACACTCAATATAATCTAGTAGAATCTTGTTTGTTTTCACGACAGAAGGCTGTAATTTGATAAGAGGTTTGACAAACTGCAAGTTTAGTTAGATTAACCAGATACCATTCCCCAAACAAACCACAGAGGAAATTTCTCAGGGTTACAATAATTTGTACTCCAATTTCCTCATGAAAATTGAAAGCTTGTAACTTGGAGGTAATGCTCCTCTCACTCCCTGTTTTGTAAGGTGTAGCTCAGCCAAGAGGAGACGTCACTCTCAATCTACAGGAAACCACCACAACCCTCAGTATTAGGTTGTCAGTTTGCATAAACAACTCTATTTTGAAGCTGCAAAAATCCAGTCACACACTATAGACTTTGATGAAAAATAATCAGCAATGCTGCACATTTAAGACTTCATTCTGGATAAAAACCGGCACGTTGATGCGCAACTTAATGAATGCAGGGATGCAAGTTTCAGTTGTAATAAAAAAAAATCATTTCCGAAAAATGCACTTTATTTCCTCTATTCTGTCTTTATGAAGGGTTCATCAGCATCTGGCATACATTATCTTTGTCTCAACATATGACACTTACACTTTCATCAACCAGCTCTATGGAAAAGAGCTTTCCTTCACCACGGGAGTTGCTCCATGTGCGGATCTGGCCTTTTTGGGTAACACGAGCACAAATGGTCCACCTGAAATCATGCAAGAAATCACTATTCTGCATCTCTTTGCATTTTTTTAAAAGAGGAGATTGACTTGACAAACCTTGGGAACTGGAATGTGACTATTTAAAAGCCAGCATCTTCCCACTGCACCTCGGCAACTCTTTCCACTGCTTTCTGTTTTAATGGCCTGGACCATTAAAGGCAGAAAGTTGGAGAGGAGGCAACAAAGCAGCCATAAAGCATCCAGTATGATAATAACAGTGAACAATCCTTCTGCACAGAAGCAGGCCTCAAATCTTTTGCTCTTCTAGGGTACATTTCTCACACAGCAGTTTGCCTGCTCTGAAAAGCCACGCCAGAACTCAAGAGCTCAATTATAGGATTCGCATTTAACTTGGGTAATCAAATCAGTTTGCATAACTTAAAAATGTCATTCACTAAATAATTACATCCTCATGCTTTTCAACAGCTCAGTAGCTGAAGAGAATAGCTTACTGAGCTGTTTTGTCATTAAGTTACCAAAAAGAAGGTTGCTTTAGGAAAAAAAAACCCAGACAAGTCAATCGATTTTCAAGTAAAATATTAAAAACCTATCAAGCTCAGCAGGGCAGCTGCACCAAGACAATGGCAAGGCAAATCTCAGATTGTTGAGAGTGTTGATGTAATTTAGAAACATAAAAAAAAGAAAGAACACCCTTCTCCACAGAAAAAAAAAAGAAAACAAAATCCCAAACAAAGCAAAAACTCAAATCAACAACAACAAAACCCCACAAAACCAAAACAAAATTCACCAGTTGTTTCTATGGAGTGTTTTTTGCTTGTTTCTCTGGGTGGTTTTGTGGTTATTGTCGGGTTGGTTTGTTTGAAATTAACCAAAAAAGTCCAAAGAACTCAATGAATGATTTGACAGCGACTCGCACACAAAAAAGCAGAATGAAGCTATTGTTCCTTCATGCCTGAGACATGAATAAGGCCTGGCAAAGCACAAGAACTCACTTGGACTGGTACGGATTCAAGCTGGCAATCGGCACCACTTTGGCCTGAGACCCTCCAGGTGTCTTCAGGGCACTGGGAGCGCTCGCTTTTCCAAACTGGTTGGAGGGAGCGTGGTACTTGGGAGCAGCAGGACCTTCCAAAAACCACAACAGAGAGGAGAGAATATCAGCCTTGCACATAAAAATCAGGTTAAAATCAGCTCAGGGTGCAGAACTTTGATGCCACGCCATGGGGAGCCACACAGAGGGTGAAGTTCCACGGAACACTGGGCAGGCACCTGGAGCTCCCAGTGCCACGTGGGCACCACGGAGAGGCTTGGAGTTGGTGGAATCCTTTCTGTCCTCGGTCACAAGTGTTTTCTAGGCTGCAAAATGCTGCAGAAGAGACACTCTCAGACCTGTAGAATGCTTGCACTGAAGTGGAGATGTGTCCAGAGTCAATCACTCGAACGCAGTTTAAGGGGCAAACAACTGTTTAGTAGGAAATTCTCTAAAATAACATAGAATCACAGGATGGCTGGGGTTGGAAGGGACCTTAAAACCACTCATCCCAACCCCCTGCCAAGGATAGGGACACTTTCCACCAGACCAGGTCACCCAGAGCCCCATCCAGCCTGGCCTTGAATACTGCCAGGGGTGGGAAGGGTTAAATCAGGACACCACTTGGGGGAACAACTAAGGAAAAATACCCCACAAATAGTTTTTTGACATAAAGTGATACTGCTAATTCTAAAGTCAATCTTGTCAATATATATGCACAAAAGTCTTGTGATCAGCTTTAAGCAAGGAAGGAGAAGCTTGTTTTCTGCTGCAAGTTTCTAAGCAAATGTCAAAATTTTACTATTTAAAAACCCTTCTTAAACATGGGGGTAAAGAATACAGACAAGTTAAAGCGGCACCAAGAGTTAGGATTGACAACTTTTTAGCTCAAGAAAAAAAAAGTCTACAGGCTGACATTTAAATTGACTGCATCTTTCAGCATCTCACTGAAATCTTGATCAAAAAATCACGTTTCTAGATGTACTATCAAATAATTTCAGTTGTGTACTGCCTAAAATGTTTGGCCTCTATCTCAGCATTGATAACACACACACTCGTTGGCCAGCTCCAAATTGTAGCCTAATTTGGGTGTTCACAAAGCACTGATTCAAGAATGCGGTGTAAACGGAATAAAGTTTGGTTTTCTGGTTTGTTTTTTTCCCTTGGGGAAGAAGAGGAAAGGAGGACAACTTTTTTTCACCCTTTTAAATCCAAGTATAGAGTAGCCTCTTGAGAGAATTCACCTTGTCAACCTATGGGTTACTCCTCAATGCAGAGCTCCTTGCACAACACCATTACAGAAAGGATTTTATTAAAGTTAAAACTGTAGTTTCTCACTGCACCAATCAGAATTCCTGCCCAGGGTAACTCTTACCTGCTCCAGACAAATTGCCATTTTGTTGCTGTGGTTTGCTGGGTGCTGGGTTTCCTGCTGGAGCTGCAGAACGCTGCTGCCCTTGCCCTGATAATCAAATGGAAAGAGACCATAGAGTAGAGTAGGGAGCACAGTAATTAAAAATACCCTTTTAGGAAATAAGACTTGCATGTAAAAAAAAAATAATTAAAACCACGGAGAACATGCTAAAATCTATGTGCTCTAAGACACAGGAGCAGCAAGGTATCTGTTAAACAACATTACCATGAAGGAATTCCAGTCAGATCTCTCTCCTCAAGCAACTGCTTTCTACTTGGAAAGAACTCAGGGCTGACGGTGATTTAAAAGGACAGCCCTGAAGAAATCCTGACAACTTTTCACTGTTTATCAGCTGCTATTGCTCTGACAGGTAGTTTCTGCTTCTACCTAACAGCTAAGATAAAAAAACTGCAGAGAATTGTGTCTTATAACTCAGAAAGGGCCAAAAATCCACTGGGTAAAGTCAAACCTGAAGTTAACACCAGACAAAGAAAACACCTGCTCTATTTTATTTCTGAAATATGAAGATGTTTAATGTGGGGGTGATGGAGTCATCACTTCAGAATTCACCAGGGTTCCTCTTGGCACACAGCAGTAAATTGCTTAGGGAGCAAAGTGATGCCATAGTAAGTACACATCGTCCATTTTTTTAGATTCCACGACTTTTACTTGCGTTAAATTAATGATAAATTCCATGGGAAAGAGCAGACAGACATACCTAAAGTAAAACCACATTAAAAGACTAATTTCCCATTCAAAAATTTGAATTCCTTTACAGTACAATTTGCCTCTAGATGAGAAAATACCCAACCTTTCTGTCCTTTTGGACACAACTAATCCTTAAGATCTCGGTTTGCAGGGAGACCTAGCCCTGAGAAGGCCAAGCCCCCCAGATTTGGGATATGAGGAGGAAGATGGTCAGAGAAAGTGGAAAAGAAGGTCAAACCAAGCCTGTAGAGCATCATGAGCAACAAAAGCAGAGAATCCCAGGACAGAAGGATGGCACCAAACTATGGGAAAGGAGCAGAAGCAACACAAAGAGACCCCAAAGCGGTGCTGCCTGATGTGGCACAGCCCACAGAGGTAACCCTCTGGTTATTTTTAACCCCAAAACCAGGTCCCTTGCATGAAACCCAATCTGCTCCTCTAAGTTGCCGCAGTAGAGTCACATCGGTGAACTGGTGACAGTCTCCCTGGCAACAGTGTGACGTCAAACAGCAAAATGTGTATTTACTGCAGGTTCCACTAGATGGAGGAGCCAGGTCTCCCCCTTGCTCGGTGGCCTCAGGTGCTCAGAGGGTCAGCACTCCACACCCAAATTCATTTCGTGCAAGGCAAGGTGGAAAAAACCCAACAAAACGCATTAAGAGAAAAATATGTCTGGCTGGGGAGGAATAATCAGGAAGAACGGGAATGTGGGTATGAAACAGCAAGAGGTTTCCTTGTTACTTTTGTTCCAAATATGTTTTTTTCTGTAGGAATTTGTGATTAAAAAAAAAAAAACACTGAAAACCAAACCAAAGACCACCACATACATTGGAACACGTGTGCGTTATGAAACACAAATTCACATTTTAATGGCTGCCTACCCACAGCCGAGTGTTTCTCAACAGAGTAAGAATAAATTCACACATCTGTGCATGTGTTCAAATACAGAAGTAGCAGAAATATCTCTCCAATTTTCTCGCTTGGAGAGCCTAGGGACTCCTAAACTGTGATTTTTGGTGGCTGGTGGCCTACAGATCACTTAAAGTGCTCAGAAAACCGAGGAGGCTGCCTGGTTTTTGCTGTTAGTTTTTATTAGCAGGAAGCGAAAAAAGCAGCTGAAATACCTGCTCACATTTCTGCTGGACAGAGTGGGTTAGGCAAACCCAAGACCTTTGTCTGCAGCTGCCCCACAGCCCACTCAAAGGCAATAACTGTGTAACAGGAGCCCATAGCTTCCAATAATTTGTCACCAAGAGGTTCTGCCACAGGGCCGTGACATGAGACCTGCCCCAGAACGGAGAAGCAGGGAGGGGAAGGGGAAAAAAATGCACTTTGAGAGAACACACACCTAAATCACAACAGTGGGAAAGGCAAGAGTGAGGAGTTCGAGTGAATGTGCAAGTACATAAACATTTCAACGTGGAAAGATTAATGACAGAAGTTAAACATAAGTAGCAAGTCATTGTCATAGTGAAAAGAAAGTCCAGCATCAGAGTAATTTGAATGAGATTAACGACAGTAATAACACAACCATCCAGTTTTCAACAAGAACTAAACTGCTCCGTCTTAATTTCCACTACTATTATGAAAGGCTGCCTGAAAAGTTTTTATGATTTGTAATAAGAAGATTGTGTCTCCAGCTTCCTTGTTAGGCAGATTAACCACCTACTGCTCCCGTGTAAAGTGGCCAAAAGCCAGCTTCTCACCCCCCTGGGTCCCACTGTGCTATTACAGTCTGAGAAAAAATATTCCTTAATCCTAGGTCTGGCAGGCTGAGATCTGTATTTCAAGGAAAACCAAAAGCAGGGCTAAAAAGATACATTTTTAAAATGCCAGAACTTGTTTTAATGGAAACCACAAAGTGCATTTAAAGATGCTCATTCTGCATTAGCTGAGTGTCCCTCAAAAACACCGTTTCTTAATATATACAGGAACTTGGAGAATATGGAACTTGAAATACACACCTCTGCCATTTTATCAAGGCCTTCATGACAAATCTTGCAGCCTGCAGAGCTGCAAGGCTGGGTTAACTTGCTTAATCTAAACTATTACCATCTTCTGTATCAGAAACTTTATTTAGTATCAAATAAAAGGGTATGAAGTCGTCAGAATAAGATCAGTGTTAAAATGAAATACACATCACTTCCAATTTGGTACCTTTTAACTATCTAGTGCAAGCCCACACATATTATGACCACCACAGACCTGTAACATTTCCAAAAGAGTTTAGATTTGAAACCTTCATCACAGAGTATTTTTGTAAGTCCAAATGAAGAACACAACTTTGATCAAAGTAATGGTAATGTTACCAGAATTTATAGTTAAAGGTATATTTTCAGCTCAGTTCTGTCAGATACCACGTTCTCAGTGGTTTCTAAGCAACAATATAACTGAAAAACACTATAGTTCACAAGCTCTTGTATCACATAAGCAGGGAAATGGGAGAAAGGCACAAAACAGTCTGCTCAGTAGCTATTCTGAAAGTCTTGGTCTCTACAGCAACTGTGGGATTAAACCACAAAATCTGAGATGTCAACACATTTTTTAAACAGCAATTAGCTAAGTAACTATCAAAGGAACAAAGGATTCTTTAGGCTCATTTAACAAACGCCCCTCTTAATTCCCTTGGAAAAAGTTAATGAAGAAAGATGTCTTTGCCTTCGCAACAAAGTAGGTTTTTAACCAGAAGAGCAATGTACCTTCCACCACTGTTTGTCCAAAATATTCTACAGAAAACTCTAGCCACTAATGGGTACTCCCTTAGTAATAAAAATATATTAGTTCACTTCTCTTAGTATAAAAAAAAATTCAGGAAGAGCTGTTTGCTATTAAATTTCAGCCATTATCTGTATATACATCACTGACAGAGCTGTTCAAATATTTTCTTTAAGTGCTTATTATTCTCCCTCCTTTTTTTAAAAGATTAGAATTGGAAGAGCAGAAGAGACTGCTAAACATCCTCGAAGGGAAAAATGTTTTAATTTTAAAAAATGTTTGCACGGGAACTGCAAGCTCAGCACACAAAAATGAAGAACACAGTTATTTATGCAACATAACAAACCCAAATAGATTCATGGCAGGTCAGATTAAGGTCCACCCAATGCATCAATTCTTTTTCAGCTGGGCATGGTAGGAATGGGTGCTTTAGGGAATTCTGTGCTTGTCTTGTTTTCATACCAGTCTCTCATCTATGTACTTGGAACAATCTAAGTTTTAGTGCTTCCTGCACCTAACATTCATGCAGAGGATGTATTGTTATGTTTAACAGCCTTTAATGGATTTCTCTTTCACATCTAATTGCTTTTTGAACCTGTGCCAATTTTTGGCACCTACCTCCACAAATTCCGTAATTTAACTGTGCAGTTTAGGGGTGTGGTGCAGCCTTTGTTTTACAACCACTGCCTGACAACATGAGAGCTAAAGAGCATCAAATGAACATAGAAAAGAGAGAGAGATTCATCATTCTTTATTCATCCTCTCCACGCCATCTTAGACTTTTACAGATCATTATTCCATCTTCCTCCTCCTGTTTTCTTTCCAGACAGGAGAATTATAATCTATTTGATTACTCATTATGAGGAGACATAAAATAGCTTCCACTTACTGGAACTTGATGTAGAGACCACTCACTACAATAAAAACCTGTCAAGGTTATAAGGTATGGATGCTCCCAATACCATGGGGAGACTCAAGCTCCAGCCATGGTGCAGAGTTTATTAAAATATGAACAAACCCCAGTTTGTGTTACACAAACAAAAAGGATTTTCAAGATGTGGACACCACTACTCCAGGCATAAAAAAACTGAATGTCTGACTGCTTTTTTTAAGTGAAAGAAAGAAACTGGAAGGCTCTCAGAGCTGACAGGAAAGTATTTGCTTACAGATACTCACCTTCATTGTACGGCTGGGGATTGCCAATAGGCCCACCAACCTGATCAGCAGTTTGCAGGACATTTAAATCCATCAGGATAACCACTCTCCTACAACACAGAACAGACAGCAAATAAAGACTTTCACTCCCTCTGCAAGTCCATCTCCAAATATGCTTTGCAGAAGGTGAGAGAACCAAGCATTAGAGTTTGATTCTTTGGATGGAGGATCTGGAAGACAAAAGCTCTCCACTGTCAACTAAGCCCTCTCTTGAGGGACAAGTAAACTTGAAACAATATCACACTGCATCAAGGACAAATGATGGCAGGCTGAACAGGCAAAAAAAATAGCCTGAAACAACATCATGTTTTAAAAGTATCAAAACCACACCAGATTTTACAGAGAGAATATATTCCCTGCCTCAAAAGTTGCTGTCTTCTCCCCACAAAAAATACTGAATAAAAAGAATACAAACCTCAGTTCATATCCTGCTAGACACATACATAGTTTTTCTATAATAGTTTCAACTGCATCCCTTTTCATTTTGCAGTATCCTATCCTCTCGAATTTTCCTATCCTGTTTCCTCAAATTTTAATAAAACACCAGATTCCACAACACCTAGGTAACAAGATATCTCCACTGTTTCTTTTCAACAGCAGATTAATTTTAAGGAAGCTTTGTACAAGTATTTGGAGTATTCCAGCTGGAATTGGGAGTATTTCAAGCAGAAACTTTGTATTACTAATCACTGCACAAGATATATCTGATCCCACTAGAGTCACAATCTGCAATTTCTTTTATCTGTTACTGGTGCTGTGGACTTTCCCTCTTGCACCCCAAACCCTAAGTATTTTCATATAATCCCAACCAAAAGCACATGGCTTCTGCTTAGTCCCAAAGGAAAGAGCCCCCACTAGTGCAGCTGCCTTCCTGTGGGGCTGCATTTAAAGATTAACACCAATACCTTCCATCTTTCAGGCTGTTGACAATGAATCTGTTAACCTGGCAAATACACCGGGCTGACAGGCGCTCGTCTTCCACCAGCGAGTTGAGCTGCGTTGCCAACATGAAAGCTGCAGGAGCAGAAGGAAAACATTGAAACAATTCACACAACATGCCAGGTTTAAAAGGGGCTGCCATGGCTGGCCACAACTTGTTCAGCCAGTCAAGTATTGCACTGCATCTACAACTTGCTCAGTTTAAGACAGAGAAAACAGTGCAACTGCTAAGAATTCACCAAAACTGAGCAAAAACTATGCTGTATTTATTATTAGAATGATTGCATATCAAAGCAGCGAGAAAAAGATTAAGCTAAACTACTTTAAAATCACTGTCACATGTATAGGTTTCTGTATTTTCATTATACCCTGCAGCAAATTAACTGCTTAAATTTCACAAAGCTCCAGAAGACAAATGACAAAATGCAGTCGCACGCTTCGGAGTCTGTGGCCCAGTGTAAACCACATTCTCCTTCTGTATTCATTTCACCACTTTGCACCCAGTCACTAGACCGGAAACTTTATCACCCTTAGCATCTCCACACTTAGAAAAACCTCCCTTCAGGTTGTCATACTCACAGGAGAGGGTGTTCACGCCATCACTCATCAGCACTCGGTAACGTGGGGGCCCAGTTCCTGTAGCTATAGCCCGTGTATTCTGCGGGGAAAAAAAAAAAAACCCCAGGTTATCAGTTCACATTTGCTCAGAAACTTTTCAAAACTAGAAAGTGACATCAACAACGAGTGACTTATCTATTCCGCTTTTTAAAAAACTAGTATCAACAGCATAGCCCAAGCAATGTAGAACAAAATTGAGAGAACTAAAAGTAGAGCAGCCTTGCCCTGCAGAGGAAGTTAAGCTGCATTCAGGACCCCGTATGCAGTCACTGAGGGGCTGGCACAGGAGGGAAGGGACCGTACTCACAATGACTTGCAGCAGCACGGGCTTGGGCACGTCCTCCCCCTGCATTATGGCCTGGAGAAATGAAAGAGACGCTCAGACAGGTGCCACCACCTCGCGCGGGAGCGCCTCGCGCCCCACAGTTACACAACCACAAAATCAGTGAGGCTGGACCTCTGAGATCATGGGGCCCAACCTAAGAAGGGTTGTACCCAAACAGTTGAGAAGAAACTGCCGTGGAAGAACCCGGGACGCGAGTATAGCAGTCACCGTTGGACCAGGATCACCCCCCGGGGCCAGGCCCCGCTCCGGGCCTGGTTCTCCCCTCGGGACAGGGCCGGACGCGGTACCCAGGCCCGGCCTTCACCTCCCACCCTGACCAGGACCAGGACCATCCCAGCCCGCCCCGAGCCGCTCACCGCGATGGCCCCCTCGCTCAGCCGCACGCTCATGGTGCCGCGTCCGCCACTACGGCCAAACCCTCCCGCCGCTGCCGCCAAATCCTCCCGCCGCCGCTACCGCCACCGCCTCCTTCCGGCGCCTCCTGACGTTCCGGCGTGCGTCAGCCGCCAGCACGGCGCTCCTATTGGCTGTCCGGCGCCGTACGGCGGAAATACTCCGGTATTCCGTGCGGGGATGCTGGTGGGCGCCGCCATGGCCGTGCTGCCCGTGGCGCGGTGGCGGTGATGGCGCTGCCGGTGGCGGTGATGGCGGTGATGGCGCTGCCGGTGGCCGAGTGGCAGGGCCGCAGCTCCCGGCTCTGGGCCGCGCTGAGCCCGGCGCTGCGGGAGCGGTTGGCGGCGGCTTCGCTTCACGACGCGGTGCGGCTGGGCTGCGATCTGCTCCGGTGAGTCGCGGGCGGGGCGGGTCCGGGGCAGGGCAGCGAGGGGGACTGGGGGGACTGGAGTATCCTTCTTCATGTGTGTAAANACTGGGGGGACTGGAGTATCCTTCTTCATGTGTATAAATAAAGGGGCGGTATCAAAGGATGGACCAGGCTCTGCTCGGTGGTGCTGAGCAATAGACAACAGGCAGAGAGTGATGCCGAGGAAATTCTGAGTAAAATTCCGCCTTTCTACCTGGGAGGAGGTTGGGGGTCGGCCAACTTGTGATAGGACAAGAAGATAGAGTCTTAAACTTCACTTGGGAAGGTTTAGGTTGGAAATTAGTAAGAATTTCTTCGCAGAAGGGGTGATTAGACACTGGAAAGGGGTGTCCCGGGAGAAGACGCTGTCCCTGGAGGTGTCTAAGGAAAGATTGACGTGGCATTCAGTGCCATGGCCTGGTTGACAAATTGGGGATCGATCACAGGCTGGACTCGATGGTCTAGAGTTCTTTTCCAACCTAATTGATCCTGTGATTCTGTGAATATGAGGAAAAACTTCCCTGTGCAGTGACCAGGCACAGATGGAGAGTGTGGAGTCTCCCTCGCTGGACATATTCCAGAATCTTGTGGACACAATCCCGTTCCATGTGCTCTGGGATGACCCTGCTTCAGCAGGGAGGTGGGACCGCATGATTCCAAACTGATCCTGCGGTGCTGACCCCACAGGACCGAGGAGGAGGAGGAGGCAGCCCTGGTGCAGTTGTGCCGCCGGGTGCGCACGGACAAGGAGCCGGCGGCCGCCAGCTGGTACCGGGAGCAGGGAAACCGGGAATTCGGGCGGTGTCAGTACCAGGCGGCCTTGAGGCTCTACTCCAAGGTAGGTGAAGCATGAGGGGATACCCAGGGAGGGGGTCCCACAGCCCTTCACATCGGAGGGGACCCCCTGAAGGATCCCCCTGCAGCTCCTCCTGCTTGAGGGGCTCCTGTGAGGGGCGAGGAGCAGCTCCCGTGCGGGGATCCTGCAGCACCTGCTGGAAAGCTCCCATGAGGGATCCCCCAAGGTGGCAGCAGTTCTCTGGTCTCCACAGGCAGCATCCCACGAGCTTCCTGGCAGCCCTGAGGTGTCCATGTGCTTTGCCAACCGCTCCGCCGCCCTCTTCCACCTGGGGCATTTTGAGGTAAGCGGGGCCGGGGCAGCGCCCACCCCTCAAAGTCCTGGGTGCCCCCAAGGTATTTGATTATTAGAACAAGAGACAGCGGATCAGCTGTGCTTCCCAAACTGTGCTTCCCAAGCTGTGCTTAAAGCGTCCATCACTCAGCTTTCTGAAGGGTTCCTGCTTTCCTTCATCTATGTCAGGATGCTTTATTTGGGCAGCAGGCTGTTTATGCACATGGAATTTGCTGATTAACATACAGAATGTTTTCATAGGATTGTCTTAGGTGGAATGAAAGAGCACAAGTCTCAGCTGGTTTTCAAGCCCGTTTAAAAGGCCTTGTCTTTGTTCCTAGGTTTGTTTGGAAGATATTGCCAGGGCTGAAAGCCATGGCTATCCAGACAGGCTGCTGCCCAAGGTCCTGCTGAGGAAAGCTGAGTGTCTGCTGCGCCTGGGGAGGTTACAGGATGCACAGGATGCCCTCAGAGTGCTGGAGAGTAAATTTGCTATGGATGGGCTCATGACTAGTCCTGCACACCAGACACTGCTAAAAAAATTAAGTCAGCTGAAGGTTAAATTACATGAGAAACGGATGTGTCCAGAGCCTGCACAAGAAGCACATGGTGGCATTCAAGGGAGGTCAGAGATCTGGGAAGAGAACGACAGTATTTCGGGTGCATCTTCATCTTTGAGCCTGAGTTTTGATGCAGAGCGGGGACGTCACTTGGTGGCCTCCCAGGACATCATGCCAGGACAGAGCCTGTTGAAAGAGGAGGCCTTTGTGTGTGTGCTTTACCCTGGAGAGAGCCTTCCTCTGCCTCTACAGGATGGTGAGACAGTGTGGGACACTCGAGCCACCAACGCAGACCTTTATTGCCACCATTGCCTGAGTCAGCTGCTGGCCTCAGTGCCTTGTCAGGGGTGCAGCTATGCCAGGTACTGCAGCCAGGCCTGTGCAGACGTGGCATGGCAGCAGTACCACAGGACAGAGTGTTCCCTGGGAGCGCTGCTGCTCACACTGGGGGTCTTCTGCCATGTGGCCTTGAGGACTGTCCTGCTGGCGGGATTTGCAGAGGTTAGCAGGCTGGTGGGGTGGTCCCACAGTGGGGACGAGGACCTTCAGAGCCCTGAGACAAGATGCAAATGTCCCAGTGAGGCACCAGATGCAGGAGCTGCTGCCAGAGGTATCTCTGGTTGTGACAGCCGTGGTCAGTACCAGAGTTCTTACCAAGCTCTGTTCCACCTTTTGCCCCACATTGAGCAGCACAGCCCTGAGCACAAGTTCCTCTGCATGCTCAGTGTAGTAGTTCTATGCAAACAACTGCAAGCAGCTGGCCTGGAGGCTGCTGTGTTAAATCAGGAATCACCTCAGCAGTGGTCCAAGCCAAAGACATGTGAAGAAACCTCGGATAAGTTGTCCCCAGAGCTGAAGACTGTTGCAGAAGCAATGCTGAGGCACATGTTGCAGCTGCAGTGTAATGCACAAGCTATCACTGTGATGCAGGAGCTGGGTAAGATAAAAACTTTTAAGCCCTACTGTGTTGTCATGGAATGGTTGGGGTTGGAAAGAACCTCTGGAGATTCAGTCCAAATCCCATGCCCAGGCAGGGTTACCTGGAACAGGTGACAAAGGGACACATCCAGCTGGGTTTGTAATATCTCCAGACCTCCCTGGGCAGCCTGTTTCAGTGCTCTGCCACCCTCAGTGGAAGGAAGTTCTTCCTCATGTTGAGGTGGAACTTGTTTTTTAATTTATGGCCATTACTCCCTGTCCTGTCACTGGGCACCACTGAAAAGAGTCTGGCTCCCTCCCCTGACACCTGTTTTTGAGATTTATATGTATAGATAAGATCCCCTCTCAGTCTTCTCTAGACTAACCAGAGTCAGCTCCCTCAGTCTCTCCTCATAAGAGAGATGCTCCAGACCCCTCATCATCTCTGTGGCCTCCACTGGACCCTCTCCAGGAGCTCCTCTTTGTTTTTTTTTCTTAGGAGCCCAGGACTGTCCTGTCCTTGCTCATCTTCCTTGTGTGGAGTGAAGAGATTGAATTATCAGCTGTAAAAAGCTCCCATTGCAGATGGAAATGACTTGTTTAAAATTTAATGGCCTGTCCCATGCTGGCCTGTTTCTTGGTGCACATGCAGAGCATGTTTAGCTATTATTTATTGCAGCAATATACCAGGAACCTTTCTGCTGCTGCCTGCGATCGGTCACGGTGCTCATTGCAGAAATTGTGTGGATTTGGGAACATTCAATCTCAACCTGCTTGGTTTTCTTCTGTCTTCAGGGCCTGGAGATGGGGCTGTTGTAAATAAGAAGCCTGTGAGGCTGGCGACAGCCTTCTTCCCTGTCCTCAGCCTCCTGAACCACTCGTGCTGCCCCAATACCAGCGTGTCATTCAGTGGGACAGCTGCCACTGTCCGGGCATCGCAGCCAATCCCAAGTGGCCAGGAGGTTTTGCATTGCTATGGTAAGCCCTGATTCTATGTTTGCCTCAAGGCACAGACATCATTCACCTCTCCTCAGCAGGCTGATGACTATTTGTATCATAATTCTTCTATAATTTTCATATAATATTGCCTGAGTTTGTTCAGCAGCCTTGATCAACACAGCATTTCATCTCTTGAGCTCACTGTTAGATTTTCAGTCTCCAGTTATGTCCTCTCCAAAATATACCTAGTCTCAGTTGTAACAAAAATCCATTTATTCTGATATTAAGAACTTTACCTGTTGAGAGATCCCTACCCTTGCCATCCTTTTCAGGGCCTCACCAGAGCAGGATGAGGGTTACTGAGAGACAACAGCTTCTCACTCAGTATTTCTTTGAGTGTCGCTGCCGGGCTTGCATCGAGGAGTTAGAGTCTGGTGTCAAGAGTGTGGTGTCCAGAAATTCATTCTGCTGTCCCAAGTGCCGTGCTCAAATGCAGGTAATTCTTCCATAGTTATGATTGTGCAACTTCCTGGGGTGTGTAGGGTTTGGGTCTGGGAAAGCCAAGAATGAAAGACC
This sequence comes from Pardalotus punctatus, assembly GCA_013400915.1. Classification (NCBI taxonomy): domain Eukaryota; kingdom Metazoa; phylum Chordata; class Aves; order Passeriformes; family Pardalotidae; genus Pardalotus; species Pardalotus punctatus. The sequence continues at coordinate 33,560 of VZTX01012912.1, read as the reverse complement.
TCAGTTTGATCCCTGCTCGGAAGCCAAAAGCATCTGCAGAGTCAAGACAGTATCTTTACAAAAGCAAATAAGCTGATAATTATTTATTAAAAAGTCACTTTGTTTAATGAATACAACTGAGAAATAATTTAGCATCTCCATAATGCAGATGGAAAGTAAACTTTGAGTTGAACATGAGCAGGACTGATCACAGAGGTGATTTCCACAGGGGGAAGAAGACACACTTTGTTGTTCAAATGAAGCTTGTGCAACCTCAGCCAGCAGAGAGAACCTGTCCTGCCGTTTACAGGACCTTCAGCAACAAATCAAGAAAGCTTTAGACCTGCTGAGAAATGGGAAGGCTGGTAAGGCTTGGCTTTGTGCCCTGAGGTCAGGAGTGAGGAGCTCAGGTCGGGACAGGAACCATGAGATGGCACTGTTGCTCGTGCCATTGGGGTCCTGTGACAGTGGCCTGGTGTCCCTGGGGACTTCAGCTTTAGATTTTTTTATACCCCTGCTCTGGGTGTTAATCTAAGTCACACATTCCATATTAAAGTAATTACATAGACAGAAATCAGGGTAACATTGGAGTTGGACATTCCTAGGCCTTGTTTTCCTGGAGGGAGTTGGGCCAACACTGGGGCAGGATAAGCAGAGGTACAGATGAAGTCAGTGTTGAATCCTAACCAAATCCCAGTCAGCTTTGTAACATGCAAAGATGAGATTGGATTGATTTTATTTCATGGATCATGGAAAACTGGCCATAGGGTAAATTTTATAACCTGTTTTTTATAGATCAGGCTATCAAAATGCTCCTGAAGTGTCAGATGGATGCTGGAAACTTCTTGTCTCCAGAGCATTTGCTGATGGGAGAGATGGAGGATCATCTGGCACAGGTCTATGCTACACTTGGTATGGCATTGTCTTCTCACTATCCCATGTTTCCTGAACTCTGAATTTGACATGACTAGCTTTTTCTTGGACTGGGCCTCTCATTTTTTCCCTAGTTTTGACAGCAGGGCTCTCAGAAAGACCAAAACTGTGTTCCCAGCAGCCAGTGAACACTATTGTGCCCTCATGTGTTTTTAGATTTCCTGACCTATTTCTGTGGATGGAATTCATCACATTTTGATTGATACTGTCAGATTCTTCGGGTGGCAGTAGCTCTAGGAAGTATTTCTTCATTTCTCATTGTTTTGTTTTCCCATCAGGGAAGTGGCAGGAAGCAGCCAGACACCTGAAGAAGAGTATTGAGATTGTGGAAATGCACCATGGGCCGTCGAGTGTAGAAACAGGCCATGAGCTTTTCAAGCTGGCACAAATCCTCTTCAATGGGTGAGTTTGGTTTCATCCTCTGTCCCTTCCCTGCACCACTCCTGTTTGTCTGATACAAGATCAAGGCACATGGCCCTTGGCACCTTGAGGGTGTCTCACAAGGACTTGGGGCAGTCTGGCACAGCTGCCAAAGTTGGCCATTCTCTACTGGGATCCCCTCATACCTCATGACTCTCTTTGGAGTCTGTTTCTCTGCTTTGTGCCTGTCTATTTTTACCTTCTCCCTGGCTCAGTTTACTGCCTGTCCAATTGTTTTATTCTGTCAACTCATCACCCTTGGTGTTTATACCTCAGTTGTATAATGTTGCTGACATCTTCTCAAAGGAGGGAATGAAATCCTCTTGCTTTATTGGCAAGGAAATCACCTGGCTGCTTCTGAAAATCTCGTCACAACAACTCCCTTTAACCGAATTAATTTTAGCAGGAGCTGCAGTGATGAAGTAGTGGGTACCTATATACTCAAAGATAATGTTTTCAGGTTTTGTCCATCTCCTTCCCTTTCCTTCCCCCTCATCCACCCTTTGCAGCTGAAGCAGACACAATTTTCCTGCTGCTGGAAGGCAGAGGAGAGTGGGATCTGTACCCATGAACAGGTTTAGGTTTCTGTTAGGGAGGGCTTCAAGGTTGTGTAAGTCAAGAAGCTGAAATAAGTATTTTGCATGCTCTGTTCTTATTATCTTCCTATTTCAGATTTGCAGTTTCTGAAGCTCTGAGCACAATTCAAAGAGCAGAGGAGATTTTGTCAGTGCACTTTGGTCCTCACAGTGCTCAGATCCAGGAACTACAAGAGATGAAGGCCTGTCTGTCAGAGCTTCCCAGAAACATCCTTCAGAGGACTTAATTTCCCTGTCAAAGGAAGCTGCAATGTGATCTGTCATCAAAGCTAAGTGTCATGTGGTAAGGTAGTCACGTAGTAACAAGCTGGAAAATCATGTGTAAGAGCAACTTGAATGAAGCCTTGAAATGCTCTTTAGTGAGCCTGTTGTAAATAAAATGACCAATTCTAACGTGAGAGGTCTGTGTGTGGTATGGTGAGAACAGAGGCTGTTGTATAAGTTCTGTGTGTGGGTTGGAAACAAATGTTTGAGTTGCTTTTGTGTGAGATGTGACTCTCCCCTGTGTGGTACCCTGAGCATTGTGAACATGCAGTCATCCAGAACACGCTGCCTTCTATTTTTAATACTGTGAAGCACTTTTCTTCTTGCCAGTGTCAAATGGAAATGGTTGGAAGGGGTGAGGCAACAGCCTGGGAAGTGCAAACTTAAAATCTATAAAAGGGGGCACTGCAGAACGTGGAGGGCTCCAGCACAGGTCTGTCAATGATGAGGGATTCAGAATCAACAACTGGTGTCAGGTTGGAAAACAGGACAGGGAACAATGCAGCATACACCAGATAATGCTTGTGTTCAGAGCACAGAACTGCATTCCTCCTCGGGAGAAACTGGGAGTGAAGGCACAGGATGTGGGCAGACAACCTTTCAAGGGAGAATACTTGGGCTTGCTGAGATTAATAGCAAAAGCTCTTTTATTGCAGCATGAAGGCGTAAGATTTGCAAGTTGTGTCTTTGTGCAGCAGAGCAGGGAGCCAGTATCCCTCCCAATAGCACCCTTTCCATTTGGGCCCTACCATGGCAGATTATTGTGAAGGGATCTAAACACCCCTTGGATCCAGGATCTTGCCAATGAAGAGGAGGGTTCCAGTGGTATCATCTCTCAGTACGAGAAGGAAAGGTCTGTCCACGTGATATTCTATGGGGAAGGTCAGACGAGCAGCGTTGGCCCCAGGGTTTGGTGTGGATCTTTCCCCATCCTCACTAAGCTCCAGCATCGCCTTGTGTTGCACATGAGATAATCTCAGAGGTTTGGCAGAAATCTTGGAGAAATCAGGTGATGTGAAAAGCGATTGGAGCCCTGGAGAAAAGAGAGAAAGTTCCATTAGCTGAAGGCACGGATTGCAGGTGGGGGGTGGCACTTCTAATGCTGCAATCCAGGAGGGCAGGGAGCTTGGGGGAACAGGGAGAAGCAGCTTCCATCTGTTTGTACTGAGCTTCACCCTCTCCATCTCAGCAGCATTGTGTGAGCTTGGTGCAGAGATGTGATAAAAAGCTGAGAAGTCCTGGATGAAGGGATTTAGTTGCTGGTGAAATCTCCACACTCTGACCTAACTAACAACCCACCAGCTTCATATTCTGAGAGCAGGAAGCAACTTGAGCCCTGCTGTGAGCCCTGGGGGGCTGCAAAGGGGGGCTGATGTACGTACTTGTCTCCTTTAGTGTGCTGCTGAGTGCCTCTTCGTAGTTCAGCTTTAGTTTGGGCAGGCTTAGCACAGCGTGGACTGTCTTCAGCTCCTTGTCTACATCATGGACAAACTCAGAAGTGAGGCTTTCCTCAATCAGAGTCATGTTCTGGATCACCTTTGTGGGCAGGAAGAACATGGCACTGATTCCCTCTGTCAGGGGCAGCTGGGCAATCTGCAAGGCCAGAAATAAGAGAGAGATTAGAGAGGGTCACGTCAATAATGAAAAGTTTTACCCTTCCTGTACCAGGCCTGAATCTCAGGCTGGAATCTCAGTTTTTCCAGTTAACATTTGATCTTTTTCCCTGTTTTCTTTTATCTGACATGGCGCTTCCTGACACTTCTGGCTTTTTCCCCTTTCATCCATTCTTGCTGCACTCCTCCTGCTATGGAAGTGCTCTCTCACCTGTTAAATCCTGCAGCATTGTTTCAGGGGATTTTCACTGGAACACCTCTGACCTCATGCTATGGGGAAAGATTGGCTGAAAGAGGTAGAGCTGAAAAGGTTTTGAGAGGTGTGCCCTGCCCTTCTTGCCCAACTTTAAGTCAAGCAATACAGGCTGGTGGGACCTGGGCATAATTTAAATTTTGGACTGCTTGTCACATGGCTGGTGTAGAAGCAGGACATCCTAAGAATCAACACGCTGCCTTTCAAAATAGGGATTGCAAAAGTAGCTGATGGGAGGAGCAAGGTTGTCCTCTGGAATGGGTTAACAGGGAGGTGTAGCTGAACCTGCTCCTCAGTAGGTTTAGGAGATCTTAGGCAATATTTGCTCTCTTACCTTGCAGTTGAGTTCTGAGTCAAAACCATATCTTAGTATGGCTTTGGGGTCTGACATCATGGACACCTTCACAGTTCTGTCCTCGTCCAGGTGGAAGTCCTTCAGGGCAGTCTTCTTGGTGTCAAACTTGGTTTTCCATGTCCCTGTTTTTTAAGAGAGAAAATGGAGGATTTTCTGGAATAATGGCATATGAATAATCTTGTGCTTTAATATACAGTATTTGTCCTTTAAGAGTTGAGGCATAACAGGGATAGAAATAGACTGATTGGAGCTACTGATTTACTGCCATCTTTGGCCCCTCCTTTTCATCTGAGAATTGGCTAAATGGCAAATAAATAATCAAGCCAGTGTATGGGTGGAGTAGCTATTGAGAAGCTGATGTCTACTTATGTAATTACAAAACTATTTTAAAGGGTAACAGTTGTGTCAATGCATATAAAGTGCTTCTCTCCCCACCCTTTATTTTGCTCCTTGTCTCCAAGCAATAATTCTCCAGGACACTGGCTTACAGCATGTTTTAGAACAGCTCTCTACTATCAAACTGTTCCTTCTACAGTGGTAAAAAGGCTCAGAACACTCTAAGCTGTGCCTTCCCTAAATGGTAATATCCTGTCTCTGAATGGAGTTTTGTGACCTTAAACTTCATTCTCTGGTTCTTGCTGTAAACAGGTCAAGATTCAGCTTCCCAAGAGTAATAATTCCCTCCTCAGGACTATTTTTGAACAGGTAGTGTGTGTTTTTTTCTCTTCTTTACTAAACACTCTCAAACACTTTCTTCTCACGCTGTGTCTCTCTGACAGTCTGTTTGCTTTATTGGAAGTGAGAGCATTCCTTCACATCTCTAACACGTAGTGCTTAATGGACATTTTCTGTATCCAAGCACACAACATTCTTACCCTTGAAGAAAGCAGCCCCAGCAAGGAGAATGCTGACATCTGTGGGCATGTCCTTCATGAACCTCATAATCCTCCCCTTTGTCTGCTGTCTGACCCAGCTGTTGATTTCTTGGAGGTCTAACTGGGTGTTGCCACTCAGTGCCCTCAGTCGCATCTTGTAGGACTTCTCGAGCTGGCTGTGAAATCCAGGCCTTGCCCTGAGTCCTGGGGAATAAAAACATGGATACTGCAGCTAGCTTCCTTATCAAAACAATCTCAAGGCAGCAGGTTGCAATCCAAAGCCCAGCAGCAGGTCTCTCATGAAATATCTGTGGCTGTTTGTCTACAGAAACCTGCTTTGAAGAAGAATATCTGAAGGCACATTAAGGAAACTGATCCAAAATCCTACAGCCACCCATGCTGGAGCATGGGATAACTCTCTTCTGAAAACTGAAAAAAAGGAGATAAGAACTCAAGGCTTGGACACAGCCATTCCTACATCAGCCTTTGTTCTTTCCCCAGCCTGCTTTATGAGTACAGCTTAGTCAACCTATTGGATTCTTGGAACCAGCAGGTTCCAAAAGATAGCTCTTAGCATTCTCAGCAGATGTTTATTGCATGCCAGAAGCAGACATTTCAAATAGCTCTGCAAGGAATTAAACGAAGGAACATGGCTGAGTGTTATCACAAATAGAAAATGTGATCTGTGGTTCCTGGAAGCCAGCAACACCTGCCAGACAGCCTGGAGTGAAGGCAAAATCCTCAGCAAGTTTCTCTTAGGTCTTCTGTGAGTTAACTGTTCTGCCACCAATGTCTTTGTGTGCATGTCTGGGCTTTTATTTAAGTGCACACAAACTTTCCAGGCTTTTTCTGGAGCAGCAAGAGTATCCTGGTGCAACAGGATGTTGGATCCAGAGCTGTAAGTGCTGTTACTCAGTGTGTTTTTATATATATATACCCAGTAAAATAACTACTGCCGACACTGATTTCGGTAAAATTTTATAGAGGGGAAGAAGGACTTTTACTTTTCTCCAAGATGATCCGGGAGGCACTTTTCATGCTCTTCTCTGGCCCAGTCACACTGCTCAGGAGGTCCTTGTAGGTGTCGTGGACCTCAGCTTTGTTGAGCAGATCGTAGAAGAGGGCGCGAGAAATCACATTTTCCGTTCGTTCTCCAGCCCCTGCCAACGACCAGGAAAACATCAGGGAAGGGCTGTCAAGCCCAAGGGTGTTTGAGGAAATGGGGTGAAGAACTCACCAAGGGAGAGGCCAGAAAGTGCAGTAGCCAGGCTGAATGGAGACAGCAGCACATTGGCCGTGGCTGTCCGGCTGGACTGCTGGCGGTACAGGTCGTAGCCAAAGTTGGAGACTGCAGCTGCCAGCTTGTTCACAGGGCTCTTGTAGAATGGATCTTCCTCTTCCTCACCAGCATTGGCTCCATCAGCTGTGGCAGAGTTCTAGCAGGGACAGGGAGTGCTTTGGTTAGACCTGCATTTGTGATAAACGCTTCAAAGGCAAACAGCTACAAATCCTCTCCTATGATCTACAGAAATACTGATTTCATCTTATAGAGAGTGTAGGAACAGTTACTTTAAGGCCAAAGGCAGCGCTGAGTTTGAAATTCTGCCTCGTGGTCATCCCCTGATGTAACTACTCTGGTTTTATCCAGGTAAAGCAGGAGTTAGTCTCATTATGTTACTAAATAAAATCCTAGTAATTTAGGAGGGTAGTGCTTAATCCTTCGGTAAGAATCTCTAGAATGAAATTGGCCGCTCCACACCTCTCTCCCTCGCTCTCTGCATATTGTCTCCTACTCACCTGCTCAGCAGCTGAGTTCTGGGTTCTGCTTGGGACAATTAAGAGACCCAGGAAAAGGAGAACCACTGGAATCTGCATGCCTGGACCTACAGAGTAAGAATATGACAGAGAGAGTTTGAGCAACCAGGTAAATACATTTCTGCCACAGCTATTCACTGTACCGGGTTGTGACAGGAACTGCAGTGACAGATGCTGCTGCTTGTCCTTCTGATTGTGAAACACACACCTGATCTGAGCCAGGTTTTCTTCTCTAGTTGGAAGAATTCAGCCAGACTGGACCCAGTGGCCCTAAAACTGCACAAGCACAGGGTGTGGGTGTGCCTGAGCACTAAAGCAGATGTGTGTGGCCCAAACCACACTGATGCTGGCAGTCACTGAGTGCCAAGGTCCAGAAAAACACCAAATCATTACTTCTGAATCTTAGGGTTCAAAAAAATGCAAGACCTCATTTATAAAAGGTACCAAAAGTAACCTGACTGGTTACTGCTTTGTTACACGAGTTACCTGCCTCAGGCAACAGTTTGCTGTTTCTTGTGTCTACCTGCACCTGTGTCCATCCTTTCCTTCTTATTTGCAATTTGATCAAGTAAAATAGAAGAGCTTTCTTAAAAGATAATAAGGAAAGGGTAATAAATACCAAATGCTGGGCCAGACCTGGAGAAGTGAAATAGAGAGCTTGGCTTATTCAACATTTTTAATGGTGGTGGGAGAAAAGCACCAAACTCCCCAAAGCTGTTCCTTCTGTGGAATCCGCTTTTCATCGCTCCAGTCCTGGGATGAGTGGCCCTTCCAGACAGATCTGCCTGGTCCAGAGGGCAGTGAGTAACCCAGGGTTTGCTGTGGGTAAACCAGAACTACTGAACTGTCCTGCCCCCGAGAACAGACGCCACCGAGACCGGTCTGAAGCAATGTTTAGACAGATTCCCAGAAATTAAAGGAAGAGGGTTGTATTTAACTAACCCCTGCCATCCAGGCAACTAGAGAAATCAGAGGAAGAACATGTGTTTCAGATTAACTTCAGCTACAAGAAAAACACGCCTGCTGCTAGAAATACACGTGGCGACAACAGCCCCAGTTCAAGACCCTGTTCAGGCAGAATGAAAGGCAGTTCTCTGTTTCCCTTTCCTGCCTTTTCTTGTGGAAGCAGCTCCCGCTTGGAGAAAAAGGCATCACAGTGGAGGTTTTAAGCTTTCATCTGTGTTCAGCCAGTGTAACACAGCCGGTGTACCCTCCTTCCCCTGTGCACTTGCATCCTGCAACCTGCTGCTGTCCCAGCTGCCAAGTAGGTGAGGTATCTGATGCAGAAGATGTGGATCAAGAGGATTTACCCTCTGGCATATTTGGTGGTGTGACAGTGGATATGATGTTGGGATTGCTGCTATGATTGCAGAGTTTTACAATGAACAGGCACCATGCTGGAAGAGAGATGGCAGAAGCCCTGCATGAGTCTAAGTTAAACAGGCCTTAGCAGGGGCTCTGGGAGGATGCCTGGACCAAGCTGCACTCTTTCATGCTGAGAGGAAGAGGTTTGGCCCAGTCTAGTCTAAAGATGAAGCTTTTCCATGGAGCATAACCTTTTCTCTGAAGAAAAAGAAAATAATCTCAACACAACCTCTGCTTCCAGCTACACTGAGCTCCTGGGAGCAAGGGAGCGGAGATTGGTTTTGCAGATTGTATTGTTTTTGCCAGCACTGTCACCAGCTTCATATTTCTCAGACTTTGCCAAAAAGTAATTTCCATTTTAAAAAGACAAAGCCTTTTGCGTTTGAATTGGCCTGAACATCTGGATTCTATTTGTATTTCTCTTAGCACACAGCCAGAAACGCAGAGAAAAGAATTTGGTTGGATCAGAGGTGGGATGGTTTCAGGCATGATATTAAAATCTGTGGCTGCCTTGAAGGAGAAGGAGCAACAGCGTGTGATGTTACAGTCAAAAGGTAGAGGAAGAAAACCTTGAGAAATGAGCTGAGAAGGAACTTTGTGTCTGGGAGTTGTCAATTTGTGAAGGCCTGCAGGTGCAAAGGAATATTTTACTCTCCACCTCCAATGGTACAGGTCTCTCACATCATTTGTAAACACTTCTGACTTTAGAGGTGCTGTGAAACAAGACCCACGAGTTCAAGACTGTTTGTTCTGCTTGTTCCACAGCACCAGCTCCTGGAGCATCCTGCAACCACCAGCTCCAGAGGATCTGACTGTCACCAAACTTGGTACCATCACAGACAAAAAGCGTGTTCCCAGTTGCAAGGCAGATGCTTGAAAGGCAGAAAACCCACCCCAGTTCCCAAGCACAGCTCAGCCCTGGAGGCAAAGCTGGTGCTGGTGGCTCCCGATCCTTGGTGAGGTCTCTTGGTGGGAATCCCACCTGCAGAAGAACCATTCTTCCCATTTCCCAGGTCCTCTGTGAGCTGCCCAGCCTCAACCCCTGCCCTGTGCTCCCCTGGCCGCTGGCAGTGGCACAGGTGAGCTGTCCCTGAGCTGTCCCTTACCTGGGGCTCCTCTCGGCCGCTGCTCTCAGGGGCTCCCAGCGGGTGCGAGTCGAGGACAGTGCGGGTTTGGTGCAGCCACATCTGCTTTTTGCTGCTTCCCCCAGCCCAGCCTTCGGCAGGCTTCAGGTTACAGCTTCCCAGGGCTCTCTTAAAGTGCTCTGCTCCCATTTTCTGCTGCTGCCACCCTCGCGCTGAATTGCACCAGTTTTTCAACCCTTTTATTTTTTTCCCAAACAAATGTACTCCCTGTGCTAAGGGCAGCCTGGGGGGTAAAGCAGAGGTTGGAAAGGCAAATGCTTCCTGCCCTGTTCGAGCAAATCTTTTATCCCAGCAGTTCTGCCATAGGTCACATCAGGGAATTCTTTCTGTCTCGGATGTATGGTTAATGCAGCAGTGTTTCATGGATTTATGGATTTATGTCCAAGATTTAATGGAGAGACTTACAAAGTGGAAACAGGATTCTGTTGTTTGAGGCAGTTAAGATGCTGGGAACTGCTTGTATCCAGTGATATTTACTAGTTAACAAGAAATCATTAACTGGCTCATAGTTTTTGCCTGAAAAGAAAGAGGCTAAAAAGCCAAGGACTTGTTAAAAAAGGAGATGCATTAAGAGAATCCTGTAGAATATTTCAGAATTATAAATTATATGGAGAAAGGAAAGGTTCAGAGGAGTTTTGTTATCCCTTTCAATAGAAGGCTCATGGGGAGCACCCACCCAAGCACATTTAAATCAAGTGAGTGTATTTTTTAATAAGTATTAAATTGTAAAACCCGTTATAACCAGATATTGCAGAAGATGAAAGATAAATAGACATGAGGGTAAAAAACCCAAACCAAACCAAATTAGTGGAGGACAGGTCCTCTGAAGACTACCAATGGTCAGTTGGGCAATACAGCCGGAGAACAGTTGGTTTTCCTTGTCCTTTGTCATTCTTGGGCTTTTTGGGGTTTTTTTTGTTTTTTTGTTTGGTTGGTTCGTTGGTTTTTTTTTGCCCCAACCATTTGTTACTGGTTACTGGAAGAGCCAGGACACTGGGCTAACTGGACACGTAGCTAACCTGATCCAGCTGTTTTCCTCCTTGGAAATGCTGGAAAGGCAGAGATGTCAGAGCCCCCAGCCTGGGCTCGCTGCCACCAGGTAACAAGGAGCTCCTCCCGGGTGAGCACTGAGCCCTTCCAGTCCCCCAGCAAAGGGGAAAGGATGGCCTTAGAGATGCATTAGCTGCCGGTTTTGCAAGCCAGGAAAGCAAATCAGGTGTGCCCTGTGATTAGTCAGTGCTTCAAAGGCGACCCTCCTAACAGCAAGGGTAGCAGCTCTGCTTTCAGCCTCCTCTCAGCTTGCTCTGTGTGAAATCATCTGCAGAGAAAAAATTGTTATTGTTCCATTCTCAGGCCAGGAATGGGGGTGTTGGCTGTGGAGATGTTTTCTAGTGGTTTTCGTCTCTTTTTGATACCTTGTTTATGGTGTTAAAATGCCCTTTATGGGAGGACCACAAGAGAAGTTTTTATGTCTCGTCTCTATTTTCAAATGAAAACCCATCTGTTTAAATACAGGTTTGGTTTAAAACCATTTAAATCAGAGTGGTAGTTTCATAGAATGTTATTATAGACCAAAGCCAGCTTTATTCCTGTAGGTGAAAGGTATCCCTGAAATGGTGCATTAAACTCATCTAACAAAATCAGATTTGTTAAATCAATACAAACATTTTCCTGTTGTTCTGGTTTGGGTTTAATATGCTCTCTGACAGTGTTCACCTCTGCTGTGGAAGTACTGGTGATATGAATTTGCTCTAGGTAAGGAAAAAAATACATCTAATATTAAAGATACTGGGACTTATTTGATATTCTGAGCCAGTGGTGCAGATGGATAGAGCAGACACCCTGTGCTAGTCATGTCTTTTCAGAGTACAGCTCCGTCAAAATGAAAGCTTTAGCAATGCAAAGTGGAAATTCCTGAGCAGAAACATTAATATTACTTTGCATTTTACAAACTGCTTCTTCTGGAAAGTCAGTGGAGTGAAAAAGAGTCTTATGGTTGGTGTAACTGATAATTTGTTGAGCGAGGCACAGTCATGGAGGGCTGCTGTACTGTCAAATAAGATGAAATTAATAGTTTGACAAGAATAGCTTGGAGGAGGAGTGATGGCAGCAAGACAGAAAATAGGAAATAAGAACCAAGCTGTTCAGGAAACTGAGAACAAGGGAAAAAACTTTATAAAAGGGGGAGCTGGAGGGCAGAGGCGTGAAAAGGAAGACTTGAGCTTCAAATTTTGCAGAGGTTGCAGTGCAACAGGGTGGCATTCAGGGAGGTTACAGTAGCCAAAGCAGACTTACCTAAGGCATGGAATGGTATTTCTGAATGTTAGGAATGAATCTGTATAAATAAATAAGCTAAAATGTTCCCTGTGGGCTAGAGCTGTGCCCTGTAGTAAGAAAGGCAGAATTCTTGTGGGTTTACTTGTTAAAATTGCACAGCCCTGTAATTACAGATTCTTTCTGAAGGGTATGTGTCATTATGTTGGTTAGAGGGGTAGGCATTATCTTCGGCCATTCTTCCCCTTTTAGACCAGCAGAAATGTATAATTGGAGGCTGGAGCCAGGACTTTTTATTCCCCAAAGTCGCCTGCATCCCCGAAGTTCATGGTTAGTGAGTCAGTCCTTCTCTTATGCCAGCAGATGGTGCAGACTATTCAGGGACGGAGGCTCCCAGAAGCATTCTGCTCCTTCCTTTGAGGGAAGGCAGCCTTCCCAAGCGAGGAAAACACTGCCAGAAGGATGGCCCTTGGGCTCTGTAACTGCTGCTTTGCAAGAAGAGAGGACCAGCCTTTTTACCCAGAAGCTGAGGGACTTTGGAAGCAGAAATTACTATGGACAGGAGTTGTTTTGTGCAGAAGTACTTGCAAGTCAGGCTTGTATTTTTAAGCGGCAGGATGGCTCAGTTGGGTGGAGGGTCCCCAAGATTCTTTGAAAGAATCATAAAATGATTTGGGTTGGAAGGGACCTTAAAAATCATCTTGTTCCACCCCCCCTGCCTTGGACAGGGACACCTTCCACTATCCTAGGTTGCTCCAAGCCTTGTCCAAGCTGTCCTTGAACATTTCCAGGGATGGGGCAGCCACAGCTTCTCTGGGCAGCCTGTGCCAGGGCCTCATGAGCTTTTAGGACCCTGCTGCGTTGGAATAAGGACCCATCTCAGGGTGTGTGGTGGGCTCTGCCCATCTCAGACCAAAGGGAAGCTGTAACAGGAACAAAACAGGGCAAAAGCAGTGACATTCAGCTACAGGTGTCAAAATCTGTCCACCTTCCCCTGGAAGCTGTCCCAGCCATCCGCAGCATTGGAGTATCCCAGTGAAGAACAAATCACAGATAACAGATGCCAGATCAGCACCTTTGACCCTCTGAACAGATCCCAGCAATTGTTAGGTTTTACCCAAGAGAAGGGTTAAGGGCTGGTACATCCCTGCTTATCCCGGCATTGCTGCTTGCAAGCAGAACACCCTCCTGACCCTGTGCCACTGAGTTCGTGCCCTGATTCAGTGAATTCTGCCATCTCACAAAGCCAGCTCTGACCCACAGAGCATCCATTCCCTGCACACTTGGCAGGGGAGATGCCCAAAACTTGTTGGACTCGGTCCTTGGAGAGTCTTTACAGATTTGCCATTTCACCTCACAGCCCCTGTTGTCCTCTGTGACAAGGTGTAGCAAAAAGCAGATCTTTTGCCAGAGCCCCTCCTCTCTTTCCTTCTGTCATGCGTAGATTTTTTCCTCCCAATCTTTGCAATTACTCAATTTCTGTGCCTTTCTCCCTTCTCTGTTAGGTCCTTCAATGCAACACCTTCAGCAAATATATTCTGCTTTATTCTTTATTTATTCTGCCAACATAAAAATTACTAAAAAACACTTTATAAAATATGCCTTGAAAAATCTAGCATTACCCAGCCTCTAGAGGAAGGTCCGGAGAGAAGGATCCAAAGGGAGGGGTTTCCTACTGCAGAGCCTCCTACATCAGATCCAAACAGCCAAGGAGTGGGAAAAGGGAATTTTTGAAAAGAGCCCGTGCCTGGAAGTGGCTGTGACTCATCCTGGGGAAGACAACTGGTTTCTAGTCCAGTTGCTCTAGAGGTCGTTGTCTAGGTGGGCACAGATGGCTTTCAGAGGAACACTGAGGGAGAAATGTTCCCAGGAACTGCGGAAGGAAGAGCCACATTAATATATCCCTGGCTGTTGTCCAAGCTGCCAGATGCTAATGATGATTCCAGGCTACAGGGGACTCTAATAAGATCTTAATAAAGACTCTAATAACAGTCTGGGGACAAGAAAGTCTCCCTTCCATGACTGAGAGCCCTGGAAGGGAAATCCAAGCAGAGCAAGCTTTTCAGGTTCAACAGAGGGGAGCCCCAGCCTGGAGAAGCTCATCAAGGCTGGAATGGGCTATCCCAGGACTGGTCTCTAGGGATCTGTAAAGGAAAACAGCAAGGCATTGCCTCCTGTGGCCTCAGAGGGAGGTCTCTGAGGGCAGGAGGTCTCTCTCTGCTGGTCCAGAGGGTCAGGCAGGAGTCCCAGAACACTCAGGCTCTGCCCCTCTCTTATTTGGGCACGCGGTGCTCGTTGGCGTCCGTGGCTTCCCGTGAGTCCTGTGGCTCTCGGGGCTGGGGAGTAGCATCAGGGCTGGGGTTCTGGACACTGCCTATAAAAAGTGGGATCCCTGTTTCATCCTCGAAGATGATGAAGACAAAGGGCCTGTCGAGGTTGAAGGCAGAGACTGAGCGTGACAGCACAACGCTGGTGGCCGCAGACGCTTCCACCCCGTCTTCCTTAAGCTCCAGGGTGGACTGGTGCTGTACACTGGACACAAAGAGAGGCTCCTCTGTGATCTTCTGGAGATTTGGGCTCACGAACAGCTCCTGAAGGCCTGCAGGGAAATGAGACCAAGTTGGTGCCACCAGCTCTGAGTTTTCTCAAAGCTCTCTGAAGAAAGCAATTCCCTGATCTGTTGCTCCATGTTCTGTCCACCATGGAGGACTGGAGAAGTGACAGGCAAGAGAAACACAAACTCCACCTCTTTGAGAATAGTAGTGTAAGAACTTAAAGTCATCCTTAAAAAGCAGCAGCAAGTCTGAAGACTCTTTCTAGCTAGGCTGGGAACACTTTCAGAGAGATTATTTTTTTAAGCAATTCTGCAAAACAGAGCGAGCTCTTAAATCATTCTCATCTGGAAAGGCAGCGCTTGGCGTTTTATTTCAGCTCCAGGTTTTGTGATCTGCATTTTTCTCTGTTGGCAATTTCCATGTCCTGGACACTGTATTAAATGACAAACTAAGATACCAAGATTGATGCACAGGAAGAAGTTGGTCTTGGCTACAAATGGGGAATAGGAAGAACTCGTAAAGATTGTGAGAAGCTGTGAACACTTTCTTCCCTGTAGTATCATCTTGTTGGAGCAAAACATTTGGTGCCAGGCAAGCAAGCAAGGAGTAAGGAGGAGGAGAGGGAGAAGAGATGGGAGAGTTTGGAGTTCTGGAGCAAGCTGTGAGGCACAGCTTTAGAAACAAGCGTGGCAGGTTTTGGTGTCAGCGAACAGATTGATCAGCTCTACTTGTTCCATGCAAACCGTGCTAGAGGCCTTACCCATTCGACTGAGAACCTGGCTGAGTTCCAGCTGGTAGTCCAGCTTTATTTTGGGGATCTTCACCGTGGTGGGCACCTCTCTGGGGAAAAGCCTGCACAGTTGTTTGTAAGGGAAGTTCTCCAGCACGTGAGAGGCGTTCTGGGTGTACTGGTTTGGTACAATAACCACAAAACTCACGTTGCTCTTAAAGGGAAACTTGGCCACCTGGAAATAAAACCAACCAGAGAGGAATTTAGGGGAAAGGGAGGAAAGTCCAGAAAGTGATGCTTTTCGTTTAGTCTTTTTCTAATTGGTCTACAGAGGCACTCTTGCTCTTGGATGAAAACAGCCTGGTGAGAAGGAGGAATCTGATTTCTCCAGAGGAGAATTTGTTGGAATAACAGCTTTAGATTTTAGTATTAGCCACTGGCTGGTTAAGATTGAGCACATGGCAGAGTGAAAGCCCACATGCACAAACCTGCCCCACTCTGGGTTCTGGAGAACTCCAACAGCACATTGTCTGAGGGAATTCTTTTCCATATTTCCTCATTTATCTTTAACTCAGGGCTTTAAAACGCTATTAATTCCCAGTTAGTGAGAATATCTCTTTGTGGTTTTTCCTCAAGATTAAAAGTGAAGAAGATTCAACATTCTTGCTGGAAGCAAGGACAAAGGATGATTATTAAATTTTTGCGTGCTATGCCTGTTAAAAAAACATTTGGTTTTTTTGGAGGGAATGCTTGCAGTTAGTAAAATACCACAGCAAGAGGAAATTCCAGTGAAAACTTGCAATGCTCCTGAGAGATCCCTACCTGAATATCCTGGGCCTCCAGTGTAAACCAGCTCAGGGGGTACTGGTAGGCTTTCATCATCTCAACTGGGACCACATAATCATTGTCAAGGTGGAATACATCTTGCCCAGTGAAGCTTGCATTAAACTTATTCCTCCAAAACCCTGTAAAAATAAAAGTTTTGAAAGTAGCGAATTTGAATTTGGGTAGAAAACCAGAAACTGCTGAGCTGACATTTCTCCTATCTTGAGTTCTCTAACAAGGCTGATAGTGACCAGGGAAGTAAAGATACAGCAAAAAGAAGGCTAACAGCAAGAAACCCTTATCATCCAGAGAGAAACTATGGAATAACAAAAAGAACACGGATTAATCCTCATGCCTCAGCGTGGGAAACTACTGAAGGCTATGGAGATAAAAGAAACTGTGTTTGTGCTTTGAAAAATGGGGAGTATTTCCTCTGTGCTGCAGAGGGGGAAACACTGCTCCAAGACCAAGGTAAAACATTTGTAGATTTACACTGGAAGTGTTTGGTCTGTGCACAGCCCTCAGGGAGTTAAAAAGGAAGATGTGACTGACCACTGTGCTGCAGTCAGAGACAAACCCTCTCAGAAGCTGCCTCTGAGCCTGTGGTGGGTGTGCAGTGAGCTGCACACAACCTGGTTCATCATTTAGGTTAGAAAAGACCTTTAAGATCACTGAGAGGATGAGCAGGGACATGCCACTGCCTGGGATCCTGAACCAGGAGGCAAAGATACTGCAGGTCCCACCTGCTGCGTTCTGGCTCTGCTGTCAAGTAACATTTTTAGCCCATGTGAAGCAGTTGGGAATCGTTACTGTAAAGGAATCTAAGCAAGAGGAACAGCAGATGCATGGGAACAAGCAGATTGCCTAGCAGGAAGCAAGGAGAGGAGATGCTGTTCAGCTACAGGGCTTGCAGAAAACTGGAGTTCTAACTATTTCCTCTTGGAAAACAAGGAAGGCCTGTGGAGCTCACCGTGGAAATAGATGGCATTGAGCAAGAGCATCACTGTGTTTGCAGGGAGCTGCTGGAGGAAGGAGGGAATTTGCCCACGAGTCACTTCCTTGACCCAGTTGTTTATGGCTACGAGGTCATCCTGACTGATCCCAGAAAGGGTCATGGGCTTTGCTCCATAGTATTTCTCTGAATCCTCCAGGAACTTCTGTTTCACCTCAAATCCTGGAAAAGGGGAAGAATGATGGGAAAGGTTCGCTCAGCGTGGCGTGACACTCCCCAGGAGGAGGAAATAGGGGAAGTAGATGTGTCCAGTGTGCTTCCATCACTCTCCATGCCTGGGAGGTTTATCCTACACCAGTCCAGCCCCCCTCATGTCACCTCTCACCTTTCTGCAGGTACAGACGTGACCCAAGGCTGAGGGTGGACTCCGTGAGCCTCCTGCGAAGGATTCCCAGCATGGGGTGGAGGCAGGGCACTGACTCCAGGTGCATCATCTCCAGCAAATGCTTCTCTGTCTGATTGGCTGCTCCTAAAAATCAAATTCCTGTTAGGTCTCATGCCCACGGAGTGGAAAACGGGGATGTTACTCTGGCTGCCTCTTGTTAGAAACACGCTGTGCCTCACGAAATAGGCTGGGGAAATCTGAGAAACGGAGCCTCAGAGGGCAGCTTCAATTGTAATCATGCCTAATTAAAGCTGCAGAAGCAAGGCTAAGTGGAAGGGACTGTATTTCATCTGCATTTTGTGCACTGTTTGCTCCTGCCTCGGGGAGAGGTTCCAGGGAAGGGCAGGAAATGGTGGTTTTGCCCCTCGGAATTACCCAGTGCCAGGTGGGACAAGGCGAGGGCGATGCTCAGCGGGGACAGGACCACGTTGGCTCTGTTGTTCTCCAGCTGCACCTCTCTCAGGAGATCAATGCTGAATCTCATCAAGCCATCTGCCAGCCTCTGGCTCTTCTTCCAAGTCATCTCACAGCTTTTATTTTCAGCCTCTCCTTCCTCTTCCAGAGAAGCATTTTCCCCAGGTGATTTCTTTCCACGACAACCCCCAGCTACGGCTTCATCTTCTGAGTTCCAGTCATCCGTTGTGTCTGGCAGGTTGGTGGCGAACAACGCCATGGCTCCATCATTCTCCTGGAAGCTGTCATAAGTAAATTCTTCCAGCTTTCCCTTTGGCAGGGTTGGGATGGCTCCCAGCAAATCTGACTGTGCCATTCCAGCACTTTTCATATCCTGGGGAGAAACAAGAAAGGTGGCACTGGGAAAGCGGGAGCGCAGTGACACCCTCATGGGCTTTTACTGCACATCTAAATGGGCTGAGAAAACTGGAGAGAGCCACCTCTACTCTGGTGGTGGTTTTGCTCCAGTTTGCCTTTAAGCTTGAGGATGAAAGAACCTCAGTGAGTTTGGAAAAGAGAAGGAATTGCACCATGTGAAAATGGACCAAGTGAGGGTCTGGCAGTGGTTCCTCCTCAGGAAAGCTTGAGGGCAAGAGCCACCACCAGCTCAGCACATGTCCTGTGCCTTCAGCATTTACAGATCCATCATCCTCAGCCTTGATTTCACCTGACCTTTCTGTTCTATTCCATCCTTCCTCTCCAAATTTCCTCATTTTCCACTTTTCCAAGCTTTAGCCTTTAGCACTGCCACTACTCTCCTCACATTTGCGTGGTCTGAAACATCCCAGGCTCAATGGGCATGGGTCTTTCTCCCTGTCATCCTCATGGTGAGTTTTCCTCACCTTTTCTTATCAACCAACCTCCTTCTATCTCAGGAAAAAATACAAATCCCACAGCATAACTTCCCCACCCTTGGGTGGAACCAGTCACTGCTTACCCTCAGCTTCCCATCTTTGTCTAGGAAGAGATGCTTCTGGTCAGTGGTGTGCGCCAGCTGCAGGGAAAAAAAAAAATCAGTAAAGAATCAAAGTCAGGGCTGAATTTCCAGAGTCAGTCTTCCCTGCTCCCACTCCAATCCTGGCTCTAGCAGTCTCCACAAGGCAGGATTTTGGGATGCAGACCCAGGGGCAGCAGGGTCTGACATGGGGAGGTGGAAGTGAGGAGGAGCTGGGAGACACTGCAAACTCTGGATTTGTTTAGAAAGGGATCAGGCCAGACTGGCACAAAATAATGGATCCTTTAGAGAGTGAGCAGGGGGGTTTTGCAATCTCAGATTTGACAGGAATCCAGATATAAAAGCAGGAGCGGGAGGAAAAACCTGCTTTTAAAAAACCTCCTGTTGACTCCTGAAGGTCACGGTCAGTAAATACAGTCGAGGTCAAGTTTTGAAAGAAAAGTTTCTACAGAAACATGAATAATAAGAATACCCACAGCTATTTTAGCAGGGTAAAAGATTAGAAACCTTGCTGGTGAACCCCCCAGCAGTGTCCTCCACCTCTCTGCCTTGCAAAGTTTTTCTGGGTGGTATTTTCCACAGGGAGTCACCACACTGCCCTCACCCTTTGCTGGAGTGAGCAACTTACCCTCGGGAGGCTGTGCAGAGCAGCCAGGCAGAGCAGCCCCCAGAGGAACCCCATATTCCTGGAACAGAAGGACCAGCTCAGAGAGGAGTTATTTCCAGCTGCCTGGCAGCAGCGAGCTCAGCCTATTCAGGTCTACAGAGAGAAAATTATCAACCTGGCCAAACAGGTTGGCACAGGAGCTCGTGGAAAGCAATAGGGAGATGAACAATGCTGCAAAGAAACAGCACAGGGCTCCTGGGGCCGGTGCCAAGGCAGGGAAATCAGAGAGGAGCAGGGACCCGCAGCGGATCCTGCCTGTCTGACCCTGCTGCCCTGGTTTCTCTGGATTGCAAATGGTATTTCCATAATCAGTGCTGCACACACTGTGCCTCTGGAAGGAGACAAGAGCCTCTCTTCTCCCTTCCCATGGAAACCACCGAGATACAGGCACAGCATCCTCAGCTGTGCCCCAGGCTCTTGGGTGAAGGGCTACCGACCTGCAGGTGCTCGGCAAGTGCTGTCTTGTGGGAGTTTGCAGGTGGGAAGCGCAATATCAGAGCAGTTTCCCAGCAATATGTCCTGGAATGGGGAGTCCTCCCCTTCCCAGCACTCATCTTCCCCCTTTGCTGGCAAACCCCACCTCTCCGTGCTCCAGTTGCAGTGTGGGACAGTGGGAGCAGGGCTTCCAGGGTCATGGACAAAACCCCACCCATTCCCTGGCCAGCGCTTCACCCGGCCACTTTTCCTTCAGACAGAAATAAAATATCTTCTTCTTCTCATAAAACCTCCATGCCAAAGGCCCAGCCCCCTGCATGGATTCCATGCTCAATTCCTGGGGCTGCTTTCCCTTCTCCAAGCAGTCCTCACTTCACCCAAAACTTCTGGGCTGAGATCCCACTGGCAGAAGCACAACTTGAGGCCATTTCATTCCCCCCATCCCTCACCCCAAATCCTGCAGCCACATAAAACCCCAAACATCCTTTTCCTCCCGGGTGCTGCCCATCCTTTAACCCTCTGCCAAATTCACCCCACTCTCCCCGAGGGGCATTGGAGGAGCCCTCCTTTATATCAAACCCTTTGATTTGCCCCTTACCTGAGCTTGTTGATGGCCACGTTGGAGCTGGCACCTGCTTTAGCCTGTCCAGCAGCTCTGCATGGGGCACACACAGCTCTTGTCCAGCCCCCCCTCACAGCGACCTTCGGCACCACCCCCTGTTTGGGAATTGGCAGGCAAATATTGACCTACAGCATCCGGTTAAACATTTGTTTGCGGGAGAATAGTGAATTTGTTGTGCATTTGGAGACGGGGACACACTTTTGGGCCTGCTGTACCCTCAAGACAACGTTAACACCGAGTTTACCAGATCCAAAACTCCCATTGGTGGAAGTAACTTGCAAGTGGCTCCACTTCCCCATACGCTCCCCATGCTGGGAATATTCTCTTTTATTCATAACCTTCAGTGAAAACGCAGGGCTCGGTATTTATTGCCACAGGGCTCTCTGGTTTGGGAATTTTCTTTGCTGAAACCCCCAGCTCTTCACTCCCTGCCTCCCAGCACTGGTTTAACAGAGGGCCCCGTGGCTGTGCTCAGGAGGCTCTGAGGCCAGGCTGGGCTGAGCCAAGAGCAGCTGGTCCCTCCCCTGGGGCACAGCACGCTCCAGAGCTCTCCCAGGGCAGCTGGTCCCAGTGCTGGGAGCCAGGGCACACACACACCACTGGGGCATGGAAGAAAAATCTCAGGGACGGGCAGAATTCCAGCAGTCCTGCCCTGTGTGGATTTGTGCCACGAGAAGTGATGCTGATCCTTCCCATCATCTCTCCATGTCCTCAGTGGGAGAGGAGTCCCTGAGGACCAATAATAGGATCTTCCAGTCACCCATTCCTTGCAGGAACTCTTGGTTCTGAAAATCACCCCAAAGGGTGCCAGGTCTGAGCTCTGCAACCACATTTGGGACATGCTGCTGCAACACAGGGAGCTGCTGCCCCTTGGAAGGCAAATTCACACAGAAGAGTCCTATCCTACATCCAGGGATTCATGGCATCCCTCCAGCAGCTCCCCCAGAACCCAAGAGGAGTCCGGAGGAGGAGTAGAACTGCAGCCAGCACTGCCAAGCCCCTCCAGCACAGAGCTGCCACACACACACCCAGCTCTGCAGCTCTTTCAAAGAGTTTATTAGAAGTAAATATTTACATCTATTGCAAATGGTTAATAGGCAACACGGGACTGAGAGCTCCCCTTGGGTAGGGAAGGACAGCACTGGCCAACCACTCACCTCCCCAGCTGCAGGTGGCAGCTGGATGGAAGCCCTTTCCCCTCCCAGGACAACCCACAGCAGGCTCCTCCTCTGCCCAAGATAAGGGCCTCCAGCTCCCCGATACTGGCTCTGGCTAGACTGAAGGATGGATGGGAAAAGGTCTGCAATAGAAGTGAGGAAACTGCTCCTACTGGTGGGGCAAAGAGCACCCTCTGTGCCTTTGGGGTGGGGACAGTGCTGTCCCAAAGGGAAGGTCAAAGACAGACCATGCTGGATCACACCCCCTGCCTCTTACCCTGCAAGGGCAGGAGGGGACAAAACTGAGCACCTTTTTGCTGTCCTGTCTTCCCCAGGAGCCTGACCAGCACAAAGGAGAGGATTAGGATTTATTGAGGATGTCTGTGCACATGGCATTCCTCACCCCTTACATCATCATGGGATTCGGGGGCACGAACCAACAACAGCTCTACCCTACTGCTCCAGAAGCCAAAATCCTCATGGCATCATCTAGTTCTGGCCCCCCTAGAGAGCCACATTCCCACCCCAATCTGCCCCTCTGCAGCAGCCCCTTCCTATAGGAGCTGGCAGAGCAGATGGGGTTTGTGCCTTGGCTCGTTTCCATTCCAGTCCTTGCCCTGGAGCCAGCACGGCAGCACAAGGGCTCTGGTGAACCTCTCCTCCTCCTCCTCCCATGCAGGCTCCAACTCAGCTGGCACAACCTAAAGTTCACAGAGTGCCTCCTCTGGGCTTCCAGCACCAACCACGGGAGGAGGAGATGCAGCTCCAAAGGCAGTGGTTCCCAGGCCCAGCTTCTGCCATCCTAACGGGGCTGTTCAGGGGCTCAGGAGTGGAAGGGAAGGGTAAGTGCAGGTGGCAGTAGCTAAACTGTTGTGTTTTGTCAAGGGGCACCTCTTACCCCTTAACTGAAGGGGGGAGGGTACCTGTGGTCCCTATTACTGTGAAGGGCAGCTCACAGTCCCCTGGGGATCAGGCACACGTGGTAAGGAAAGCTCCAGGCCTCTCTGCAGGGGTGACAGTGACCTACAACGCCCAATATCTCTCCCAGCAGCAGCGGAGGTTTCTCAGTTATGGCTTTTTTCTTTTCCAAGATACAGAAAGAGGTTAGAGGCGTAACAAGTACACCTCCCCCCACATTCTCTGCTCAGAAACATCTGACTGCCTCCTCCAAAAGCCACGCTGCTGGCTTCCAGCTCCAGCACAACTCTGTGGGACAGCCGCAGGCTGCCAGGCCGGGGGTCACTACGCCAGGAGCCGGATGATGCCATTGTCCGAGCCCAGCAGGAGATGGCACTTGGTGGGCAGCACTGCCAGGCTGGTCAATGTACCCCGAAAGTTCTCCGAGCTCAGCTTGGTCGTGCTGGTGGGCAGGGCTGAGGACTCCAGCATGGAGTAGACCCCGATCTTGTTGGCCACAGTGCCCGTGACCACCTCGTTCCCGTAGAGGTCAAACGCGTGGATGGGCTCGGACGCAGATTTGTAGTGGTGCAAAGGTTTCTGCTCCAGTTCCTTCCACACAGTGAGGGAATGATCCGAAGAGGAGCTGATCAGCACATTGCCCTCTGCAGCCTGCAGGAGAGGAAAGGCCAGTGAACCAAGGTTTCTGTAAAAACTCCCAATCTGGTGCTGCACATGAGCTCAGCAGGCGGCTGCAATGATCCAACAGTTGCAGTGCAATCCTGTAGGACAGTCCCAGCCATTTCCAAGCAGCTGATGGTACTGAGCAGGGTAGCAAGGCCTTGGGTGGACACTGCAAGCTAAAGGATGCTGTGGTAGCCAGCAATCTCCTCCCAGAGATGTGCTGTGCCTCTTCTCAACAACACCCTGATACCCAACACAACTCATTCATCATCTGTTACTACTGCAGTGGGTAAAGGGACTACCACGCAGTCTCCCTCTCCACTAAATCACCTGCCAAATGATTTTCTTTCTTAGGAAAAGGAATTGAGAGGCTCTCTCACAGTTGAAAATACTGCTGAGGGTAGAAGAAGCCTGGAGCTGCTTATTAGCAGAGCTAGTGAGAGGGTAAACAATGCACACTGCTGAACTTTGTTTAACCCACGTTTGGGTCAAGGACACTGGAGACCCAGTATTGCTCCCTGGGGTGGGTAAATATGGACAAGAGTTACTCATTAGAGCAACACTCTCCCAGGGAAGCCGAGAGCCCCGTGGAGAAAGCAACACATTTGCTCCTTCACAGGAGCCATGGCTCCTCCCTGCCCCTGCTGCAGACCTGCCTGGCAGGGATTGAAAGCCAGGAGGGCTGAGCTCTGGCAGCACGAGCTGGACCAAGAACAGCTGGCAGCAGCATTAGCCATGGGCAGGAGAGCTTGGGCAGCCTCTTAGGGACGCTGCAAGGGATGGAGCAGACAAGCCCTGAAAGAAGGATGCTCCACACAGCCTCAGAGCATCCATGAGGCCCCACCCTGATCCCAGCTCAGCCTCTCACCTTGATCTGCAGGATGTCTCCCTCATGGGCAGGCCAGCCCCGCATGATGAGCCCTGTCCTGGTGTCCAGCAGCACGATGAAGCCAGAGGAGAAGCCAGCCATGACGCTGCGGCCGCTCGGACTCACGGCCAGGCAGCGGATGAGCCCCGCGCTCACCCCGCTGGCCAGGCGGAACTCATGCTGCAAGAGAGACAGTCCAGCTGGGGGGTGAAGAGCAAGGGATCTGGCATTTAAGGGACAAGCTGGTTTCCATGGAGTCATCCCAGCTGGCTTTGGGATTTGGGCTTTGGGCCAGCTGTGATCCCATCATGAAGCACAGGGATGGAGGAGGGTGACTCGAAGACCACCACATCCCTACCTGTAGTCCCGGCTTCCTGTGGTCGATGAACCTCAGCACAGAGTCTGCACTGGCCACAGAGATGCTGTGATAGGGAGCTGGCATGGTGGTCACAGCTGTGATGGGGACTTTGCTGTCTAACTCATCAAAAGTCCGCAGAAGTTTGCCTGTGAAAAGGCAACAAAGATATTATGGCAGGACAAGGCACACAGCAAACCTCCAGTTTTGTGCTGGTTTTTAACAGGAGCCATCCAAACTCAGCAAAGCCCCCGCCTGAAAGCACTGGACCAGTTCACTCCAGCTCCTCACCCTTTCCCTTCTTACCCGTGAACTGGTCCCAGATGTGCACGGTGCCATCACAGCTCACCACGTGCTGCGGTGCCTCCAGCTGGCTCACGTAGAACACAGACTTCTTGTGCTCGGCGTAGGTGAAGCGCGGTGGCACCTCACTGGTGCCATCCCCATAGTTGTACAGGGGCCAAAGGCGCACAGTCTTGTCCTTGCTGCCGCTCAGGAAGAAATCCTCGCTGCCCAGCGGTGCCACGCACTTGATGGCCCCAGAATGCCCTGAGAAACTCTGCAGCTTGATCTGGTGGAAGTGGAAGCGGGGGTCGTGCTGGCTCACCCCGATCTCGTACTGCCAGTAGGCCAGCCAGTTCCCACACAGCATGTGGGTGCTGCGGGGGAGGTCGTGCTTCAGGGTGTTCTCCTCGCTGGAAGAGCTGGGAACGAATCCATCAGTGCCAGCACTGAGGTGGAGCAAGCCAAGACCTTCCCGCTGCGTGTCCACGGGGACCTGGATGCGGTTCCCCACCAGCACGCTCCCAAAAGTGCCGGAGTGAGTGTCCTCGTGGGGGCTGGAGATGGGCTCGACCCCTCGAGTGTCTTGGTCTGCGCTCGGTGTTTGTTCCAGGCTCACGACCTGCAGGTTCTTGGGGTTCACGTTCTCCAGGTGGAGGCTGGCCAGCTTCTCAACCAGCGAGTGGTTGGGCACAACCGTCCGGATAACGTCACCTGGGGAGATAGAGATGATGTGGCTGCAAGAGAAGGACTGTCCCCATCATCATCATCATCATCATCAACTGCCATCAACCCCAGAGAGGGTCAGCACAGGGATGTGAACACAGATCCCCCAAGTCAGCCACATCTGCCCCCAGCCAAAGCAGCCTGAAGCCCAGTGGGCTCCCAACATAAGAATCAGACCAAGCCATGCTGTAGAAGCTGTGGGTTTCCCCCAGCAGCCCTCTGCCCCCTGATTTCTCCAGAGTTCAGGCCCAGCACACATCCCAGAGCACAGAGCTCTCTCACAAACCCCTGGAGCTGGTGGAAAAGTCATACCAAGCAAGCAGGAGAAGGGGATGTAGGTGACGTAGGCCATCTCGGGGGTGAACACCTTCTGTAATTCCACCAGCACGGATGGATCCAGGGCCAGCAGCTTCCCATCCGAAAGAGGCACCTCCATCACCGGCACCTCACAGCTGCTCAGCGATTCCGCTGTCAACCCCTGGACAAGAAAAACAAGATCAGATAAAACCCAAGATCAGATGCTATTACCACGCAATTAATCACACAAACACAGCCAGGTATCCCCACCCCATTCCCACCTCTGGGGGAGAGCAGGAGGACCCTTCTCCCACACCACTGACCTGGTCCTGCAGCTCCTGCAGCAGCGAGAATGCCCTGAAGAAGTTTCTCACTGTGTCACTCAAGTGCTGCTGCACCATCTCCTGCCCAATCCGCAGGCAGATCAAGGCAATGAGGCTGATTGTCTTAACACACAGGACAACACGGGCCTGGGCCCCGCTGGGGAAACTGAAGAGAACATCCATCACCAGCTTGCCCTCCACATATCCCTTTTTCCCATCCTCTGTTTCATGCTTCCTGCCTTGTCAGGGTTATCAGAATGCTTTAAGCACTGTACCAGAGCAAAGGGATGCACAAATACCCCACCACCCTCAGGAGCATTAAGGCTGCCACAGAACCAGTCCCAAATCCCTGATTTTGTGCGGATTCTGCAGCGCTTACCCGATGGCTGGTGAAGTGAGGAAGCCCAGCACTGGGAGCAGCACCTCCTGACTGATCTTGGGGAGGATGTCCATCAGTGTGGTGTCAGAGAGACACACCACGATCTTCTGGGTCAGCGTCACAGCAGCCAGGAGCCCGGCCTCCTTCCGGCTGTTCAGCCGGACACCACCAGAGCCACTGCCAGGTGCGACCTGTGGAAGGGACTCCTTCAGTGCCAGGGCCACCACTCCCTGGCAGGACACAGGAAAGGTGACCCCCGGGGTCACCTGAGCTCAGCCTCAAAGTCACAGCTCCTGCAAGAGGAGTCTCAACAGCAAATCGTGTCTGGCATTCAAGGGATGAGCTCAAAAACTCAACACAAGAGGTGAGCCTGGAGAACACGGCAATGGCACCCCTGAGCTCACGGGTTTCCTCTGCAGAGCATCTCCCCGCACAACATTCCCACAAGTGGGAAGCTCAGTAGGGAGAGCAACAACCCCACACTGGCCCAAACCATCCTGGATACCCCAGAGCATCATTTGTTAGCACAGGAAGAGAGGAAACTATTACATACACAGAATTTAAAACCAAAAATCAGTGACTTCATCCCACAGTCTGCAGAGGAACAGTCCTTGCATGAAATATCCATGCACAAATTAAGGGCAAACCCACTGCTGACTTCTAGAAATCCAGCTGCTGATAATATCATGAGGCAGAACTGCACATCCTTTTTTTGCTGACAATGTACTGCTGCTGTTATGGCAGTGCCAAAGAGTTAATAACATCAGCAGCAACGCTAAAATATTTCTTTCTAGATTGTCCTATTTCCTAACTCCTAGACAAATCAAACACCCAAGAAAAGAGAGCCAATAACAAAACCCACAGACAATTCCCAGTTTCTGCTATATTTCTTGTACACCTGCCATCTTCCAGCTCATCACAGAGGCTCTTCCTCTCACAAAATAGCCACCCTGCCAAATCCTGCAAGAAGGATTGACTTTATCCTATTTGTGACCTGCAAGTTCCATCGCTCCAATATCAGGTTGCCAAATGCTGTTTCACAGGGGTATTAATCCCCTCTGTGCCCCCAAGCAATGAGCTTAGGAAAGCAAAGCAGAACAGCTGGAGCTATGATTGCAACTGGGTGGAGAATGATTTTGCTGAAAAATGGGATTTTTTCCCCTGAAAAATCTCCCCCTCGACACTGGAAAAACTGACAATGCCTTTTTGTTTTCTTTAAATCAACAGCTGTGGCCTCTTTTCCTCTATGTTTAAATTATCAGAAAGCTACTGAAGTTTTCCATTTAAACGAGAATCCATAACCGAAATGTTTACACCCACTAAAAGGGGAGCAATATGAAAAATAAGCCTGCTTAAAACATTCAAAACCTTCTTCTTTTCGACTAAAAATTAAGTTTTTCGACCAGCTGCTTTATACATTTCCTTCTTGCTGTTCAGCTATGAATTTCAAGCTGAAAAGTTGATGAGTCTTGCCAGTGCTTTTTATACAGTTGAAAACCCGTTAGTGTCCCCTCAGTTCATCCCTATCTACCCACACAGACTTCTGTGAACACTCACTCCAGCAATCCCACAGCAGCCCAAGCTGCTGCCTGATATCACAATCCCACCCTTGGGCCAGCTCTGTTTGGTCACGCTTGCCCAACAAAGCAGAAGAAAAGCTTTTTCTCTGGTTATTCCATCAGGTCTGACAGGGAATAAGGGGGATGAACACAGCCATGGGCTTTGCTGGGAGCAGTCTGGAGCTTGTGGATGGGGGTGAAAGGGCCTCTCCTGCCCTTCTCAGCCAACACAGCCAGAGCTGCTCAACCCACACTGGTCCAGACAGAGCCCAGCCAAGCTCAGTTTTTATGCAGGAGGCTCCTGGTGAGGCCGGACAAATATTTTACATCTTCCCTTTGTGCCTGGACACGCCTCTTGCCCCAACAGAGAGGAGAAAAAGGCAATACTGACCAGGTAGCTGATGTAGGGCAGGTACTGGTAGGTGAGGACAGGCTCTCCATACAAATATGCCACGTGCACGAGGCAGGCCAGCACCGGCCTGGACACCTGATCTCCCAGCACGGGCCGTTTTTGGTAGATATTTCCTGTGCTCAGGGGACTGTTCTCATCGCTGCTCGGTACAAACTGCTGCCTGGTGGGGCCTGCCCGGAGAACACAACATGAGCTGAAGCAGCAGCCACACCCAAGCCAGCAGCAGGGAGATTGGGGCACAGCCCACCCCCAGGGAAGAGGCATTACCGACGTAGCAGGACGTGAGCAGCCGGAGCAGGTTCCTGGCGATGAAGCGGGACGTGACGGTCGGGCCCAGCTTGGCCGAGAGCCACCTCACCATCTTACAGGCCGTGTCTGCAAAACAGCAGCAGTCACAAGGACAGAGCCCAGCATGGCACAGATTAGCTATCAGCCCTTGCTGCCCCAACCCTGAGTCTCAGAGCCACATGCAGAACTGGCCTTTTACACTGGTTCCATCACTGTCCCCAGACGCCCCCAAATTTGGACCCACTTCTCCCCAGGCTCTGCCCTTGTCCAGGCTCAGCCAACAGCCTGGATGGTCACAGGGCCTTACCCAGCAGTATGGTCTGCTCTTTGTCATCAGAGTGATCTGGCAGCTCCTCTCCCTCCCCATCCTCTGGCTCGCTGCTGTCATCGGCCAGGGTGACATCCACGGAGGCCCCAGCAGCATCCACAACCACTGTCAGCTCCGCATCGACTGCAGCTTCCTCGTGCTCCTCCTCCTCGTGCTCCTCTTCCTCCTCCTCCGAGACATCGCTCTGCTTCAGGTCCTGGCTGCTGTCCATCGACTTCAAGCTGCTCTTGTCCTTCTGGGAGTCCCCATCAGCAGGTCTGTCCTCGCCCAGGGACACCTCACTGGCGCTGCTCTTGTCACTCAGCCGGCCAAGGCTGAGCGATTCCTGCTCCTGGGGCTGCAGGGATTCCCCAACGTAGAGGCCGCTCTGGAAGTCCTCACCCTCAGGCAGGTAGGCCTGGTCATGGAAGCTGACCCCAGAGGTGTAGTCCAGGAGGTCAAGTGCAGCAGAGCTGTGCTCCACGTCCATCTTGATCTCCTCCCCAAACACACACGACACCGGGCTCTCCCCTCCGCTCTCATCATCCTCAGCGGTGCCGAGGAAGGATTTGCTCTCCTCCCGGGAGCTCTCAATGCCCACGAGGATCTGCAGGATGTGGGGCAGCAGGTTCAGGAGGAAGGACTGCAGCCCCAGGCGCACGATCAGCTGGGCCACAAAGCAGTCTGTGTACAGGTAGAACCTGCCGTGGCGGGAGCAGGGCGTTTCATAGGCTCCGATCAGGGGCTTGAGCAGGTATTTATTGGCATTCTTGGGCCCGAGGGATTTAGCTATGGGCTCAAAGAGGTACCATGCTGCGTAGACAGCGGTGTTTTCCTCAGACATCAGAGATAATATGAAAGGCAGAAGGATCTCCAAGCCCTCAGGAGTGATTTCAGAAAGGATCCCCTCCAGCTGCTGCCACAGCTGGAAAACAAGCTCCCGGCCCTGCCCTTCATCCTCGATCTTCTTTGCCTGGTAGGTGAAAATGAACTTGTGCAGAGCTGGGAAGTACGTGGGGAAGGGGACAATGGAGCTGAAGGGGCTGAGAAGCTGCATGGGACAGGGTGGGGGGAGGCCCTGGGAGATGGGTTTGTATTCAAAGAGCTGCACCGTGCCTTTGCCCAGCCTGGTCTTCAGAAGCTTCTCCACAGGCACATTCAGCTGCAGCAGGACGTGCAGCACGTGCTGGAGCGGGGCCGGGATCTCCTTGGGATGGTAACGGCAGAGATTCCGCACCATCAGGAACCGCTCCAACAGGGATGCGTCGGGCTTCGAAGGGCGAAGCCTCGGTGCAAATATAATCTCAGCCACCACAATGCCCAGAGCTTGCATGTCCCTCTGGAAGAGGTCTGAGAGACCCACGGGTGGCTCTTCCCATGGCTGCTCCATCAGCTGCATCTCGCTGCTTAAGCCTTTAACCAAGAAATTGTCCAATTTCTCCAGTTCTTCCAGCGCCTGGAGTGGATTGAAGCCTTCAGGAAGCGTGATCTTCATGTCAAGCTGATCCACAGTGCCTCCCTTGCTCCGACGGAGCGGTCGGACCCCTGAGGATTTGCCGTCAGGGGCATAAGCAGGGAGGGTGGAGGGCTGTGCTGGAGGCACAGTGGCACAGGGCTGGTCAGGGGCTCTACCAGGAGCAGAAATGGAATCCAGGGCTTCCGTGCCTTGCTCCAAATCATCCTCACCAGCAATGGGTTTCTCCCCAGACCAGGTGGTTTCACTGGGAGTAGCCTCCAGGACCAGCCCATTGACCACATCAGTCACCTGGCCTTGGATGTCCTCCAAAATCACAGTCTCCCGGATGTTCTGGAGCAGAGGCCGGGCAATGGCTGGAGCTTCAGCAGGAGTGTAGGCAGGTCCCACCATGCGCCTGGGATGGGGCTGGTCAAAGAGCTGCACCACCCCATAGGTCGTCAGGTGTGTGTGGTTGTCAACCAGATGGAGGCAGACATTTTTCTCCTTGACTGCATCCTTCCCCAGCAGCTTGTAGCCAAACGTGAGGTCAATCCAGTGGTGCAGGTCCTGGGAGACCTCCCGGCTCTCCAGCAGCATGCGGTGAACTTCGATAAACTCCTCGTAGGAGCTGCACCACGACGGCACGTCCAGGTCGGGCATGTCCGGGTGGATGGAGCGGAAGATGGAGGGGTCTGTGTAAAACTCTGGGATGCACTCGTCTGGCGTCCAGCTCTGCATGCGCTCCATGCTGGCTGGATACTCGTTGGGCTCCCACTGGGACCTCACGTGGCAGCACAGCACTGCCTTGGGGGTCCTGCGGGCCGTGTACACGTAGTAGGTGATATCTGAAAGGACATCGGAGATGTGGTGGGGGACATGGAGCTGCTCCCCGCTCGATCCCCCCGCAACAAACGCCTGCTTGGTCATCTCGTAGGTGAAGTCCAGCTGCTTGTCTCCCTTGTTGAGACGGAACTTGGATTTCCTTAGGTCCCTGAACTTGCCGTTTTTGGTAGTGAAGTCCACCACCCACGGAAGAACCGGGTGGTAATTGGGGTCTCCCATTCTCCTCCCAGCCAAGCTGTTCAGACGCATAAGATAGTCGAAGTTGCTGACCTGCCCATGCACCCACTGCAACACCAAGTCTCGGAGGTCCTTCTGGCAGGCACTGCACATCACCTCCTGCCTTTGCACGCAGCTTTGCTCGCTCACTCGTTCCAGACCACCCTCCAGATTCTCTCCCTCCTCTCCCAGTCCCTCGTAACTTCTGAAGTTCACCCGGAGCCGGCTGCACAGCTTCTCATCCACAGCCACATCCCGAAGGGAAAAATCTCCACAAGCCAGACCCGCCTGGTGACAAGCCCTCATGGCCTGCAGCACATGGAAGAGGAGGAAGAGGATTTTGGCGTGGCTGTTGGTCAGCTTGGCCGGGCTGAAGGTCACGATGTCATGCAGGCAGTACTGCACATAGGGGTAGATGATGTACAGCATGTCAGCCGACTCCAGCAGCGCCTCGGCCTGCAGCATGTTGGGGCACAAGGGCACCCCTTTGGCCATGCTCTCCTTGGCAGGGGAAGTGCCAGGCACGTTCCTGCCCACCTGGAGGACGGGGCAGCCATAGGCTCTATGCAGAGCAGCCCGGAGAGCGTCCAGCGCCGGCACGGTGGGCGGCGTGTCCGGGCGCCGGTAGGGCCGGGCATACAGCCCGTGAGCCCGGCCCCACAGGTTGCGGTAGTTCTGGGTGGCCACGCTCTGCATGAAACCATACAGGGTGTCCACATTGCCGCAGCGCTGGTCAGGGGGCTGTGCCCACAGCGGGTACCGCAGCCGGGCCTTCCTCAGCCCGTGGATCTCCACCCGCATCCAGCCCGCCGGTAGCTTCTGCACCGAGTGCTGCAGGAACGTCCTGACCTCCACCTCGCTCAGCCCCTCGGGCCGTGGGCAGGCGGCCGGCAGCACTCGGCGCTCCTTCAGGCTCTGCAGCCATTTCACCGGCACGAAGGCGGTGACGTGGGTCCTCTCGGGGGCCAGCTGCCGGCGGTCGATGTTCAGGTCCTTCTCCACGCTCTGCAAGAAGCCTTCCATGCTGGATTCTGCTGGGAGAAAGGTGGCCCAGATAGGCTGTGAGCAAGTGGAGTAGTGCAGAACCATCCTGCCCTCCCCAGCGAGCAGCAAGTTTCACTTCCCCATTGGCACCAGGCTGAAAAAATCCCCGTTTGAGGAGCTTGGTCACTGTGTCAGCGGGTGGGGGTTGAGAAGGGACCAGCCCTGGCTGTGAGGGACAAGGTGGGATCTCTACAGCCAGGCAGGGGGACGTGGTGGGGCTTCCAAAGCCCCAGGCTCACGGAGGGGGACATGATGGGGACTTGCACAGTCCTGTTGCCTTGCACAAGTGCTGGGGGAAGGGATGCGATGGGACATCTGCAGGCCTAAGGTTGGCAGGGGGACACACAGTGTCACATCTACATCTAGGGAGATGGATGGGATGGCACCTCTTCAGCCCCAGGCTTGAGGGACACAACGGGACATTCGCAGCTCCAAGAACTGAAACAGGAACATTATGGGACATAGAGAAAGACACGATGGCTCATCTGCAGCCCCAGGGCTGGTGGTGGGGACACAATGGCACCTCCGCAGCTGGAGAGGGTACACTATGAGATCTCTCCAGCATAACCCCCGTGTTGGGGGCACAAGGAGGCCTCTGCAATCTCAAGGCCAAGGAGGGGAGCCAGAGGGGTGACACAAAGGATGGTCACAGCAAGGAGCACGTCCCCAGCACCGAGCCACAGCCACGGTGGGTCAGGCGGTCCAGGGCCCGTGCCCCGCAGGGCCCTCGCTACCGGCAGGGGACAGCAGAGCCGGGCTCAGCCCCGCGGGCCCCAGGACAGATCTGGGGAGCTCTCACCCGCCCCGGGGGGGTCCCTCACCGCCTCGGCGGCCTCGCGTTACCTGGCGGCGACGGCGGCGGCTCAGCCGCGGCGAGCGGCGGCGGGGGCGACCCCGGCCATGTTGGTCAGGTGACGGCGGTCACATGCGGCCGCCGCGCC
>VZTX01012904.1:10220-20408 GCA_013400915.1 Pardalotus punctatus | reverse complement strand
AGCCAATCCCCGCCCGCAGCGGCCGCGGCCGCAGCCAATCCCCGCCCGCAGCGGCAGCAGCCACGTCACCGACTGCCGCCTCGGCAGCCACGCACGCGCTCCTTCCCCCCACGGCTGTCCCGGCAGATGATGTAATTCTCCTCCACGTTGCAGCACAAAATCTTGGCTTTTGCAAGTTACAGCATTAACAACTGTTTTGTCTAGACCCAGACTAGTCCAGACAGCCCTACCCACCGCACAGGCTGCTGAGCCACCTCCCACAGCCGGCCTCCCTTTACCTGGGTTCTGCTCGTTCTCTCATGTTTGCAGTCTGGTGCAGACAGCAGGTGAAAGGGATCTGCAGCCAAATCTGAGAGTGGCTTTAGCTCCTTAGGCCGTTTACATCCTTTCCATTCTCCACTGCAGCCCAAACCTCTTCACAAGTGCACGAGTGCTGGTTTCGGTCTTTGCTTACCTCCCATATCCCATTTGAATTCACTTCTAAATTAAGCCAATCAGGATAACTTAGAAACATAGAAGCTGAGCTGTAAAAGACCCAGAGGGATCGTGGAGTCCAACTCTTGGCCCTACGCGAACTGCCTGAGAGCACTGTCCAGTAGAGCTCCTTGAGCTCTACTGGCCTCGGGGCCATGATCACTGCCCTGGGGAGCCCGGTCAGTGCCAACCACGCTCTGGGGGAAGAACCTTTTCCTCATGTCCAGCCTAAACCTCCCCTGACAGAGCTCCAGCGGTTTCCTCAGGTCCTGTCACTGGTCACAAAGAGCAGAGATCGGTGCCCGCCTCTCGGCTGCCCCTTGGGAGGATGCTGCAGAGTGCAGTGAGGTCTCCTCTCAGTCTCCTCCAAGCTGAGCAAGCCAAGTGCCCTCAGTGGCTCTTCATATGGCTTTCCCAGGAGACTCTTCTCCACCTTTGTAGTCCTTTTGGATGCTCTCCAATAGCTTTGTATCTTCCCTATGTTATGGCGCCAGAGCTGCACACAGTAGGTGCAAACTGCACACGTTTAAGTTGGTAAACACCTTTAAGATCATTTAGTCCAACCGTAAGCCTAACACCATCAAAGCCCAGCAATCCTCCCTTGGAGCGGCCTCAAACACAGCCAAAAACCGCCCGTAAGCGTCACATCTACGCAGCACGGGGAGCGCTGTCAGCTGCCACGGGCACTGCTGGGTCTTTTGGATCCCTCCAGGGATGGCAACTCTACCACTGCCATGAGCAGTCTTCACCAGTACCTGATCACCCTTTCTGTGAAGACATTTTTCCTAATATCCAACTTAAACCTCTTTTGGCGCTTTTTGAGGCCATTTCCTCTCATCCTGTCACTGGTTCCTGGGGAACAGAGCCTGGCTGCATCCTCCTGTCAGGGAGTTGTAGAGAGCAGGAAGGGCCCCCCCAAGCCTCCTTTTCTCTAGGCTGAACACCCTCAGCTCCCTCAGTCGCCCCTCATGAGACTCGTACTCCAGACCCTTCCCCAGCTCCATTCGCTTCTCTGGACATGCTGTAGTCCCTCAATGTCCTTCTTACAGTGAAGGGCCCAAAACTGACTTCAGGATTCAAGCTGCAGCCTCACCAGTGCCCAGTAAAGGGGAGATGGTCGCTACCCTGGGTGTGTGGCCACACCGTGGCTGATACAAGCCAGGTGCCGCTGGCACTCTTCACCGCCTGGGCTCATCTTCCGCCGCTGTCGACCAGCTTAAATGAAGGTCTCAAAATTGCAGAGAAAACTTCACAAAGAATGAAGAATATTCAGGTGGTGGGAAGTGGAGTTCAAGACATTTGGAACAACTTCAGAGTCTCAAGAATGAACAGAAAATCCAACTCACAATTATCTGACAAACATTTCACTTTCTCCAAACAAGGGAAATTAAACAACTCCCCCTAAAAAGAAGAAAAATACCAAAACCACACAATTCTCCCCATCCTTCGGCCCCCACCAAAAAACCCCAAACAAACAAAAAAATCACACCCCAAAAATGTCATCACTTTGTTAGAAGACTATTTGGAGATCTTTACTTTGCCAGAAGTGAAATTTGGTTTAATCGTCATAGTGCACATAAGCCCTGCTCTCCCCTCCTCCCCACTCCAATTATTAACAATTGCAGAATAAAGACAATGACAACACCAGAACCTGGGTCATTNAAAAAAACAAGGAAACACCAAAACCCGGGGTAATTCCCCCACAAAAAAAAAAAAAAAAAAAAAAAAAGAACAATGACTAAAGGTAGATCACAGCAGTTAATTTTTAAAAATTTTATATTGAGACAAGTTTTATTTACATTAAGTCAAGCTTTTCAGGAGTTGGGGTTTGAGGATCCTTGCAGGTCCCTTCCAACTCAGAATATTCAGTGATTCTGTGATTCATTTTGAGTAGCTAACAAGAAATGGAAATGCTCTCATTGTAAGCTCACCTAGCTAATTTTTAGCACATGCAACTTCTTTGAACTGTGCTTCCAAAAAAAACAACAGGTTCCCCATAACCATTACAGATACTGAGGAGCTGCTTTTCTTTTTCAGATGCTCAAATAGAGGTCGAACTGACAAGAGAAAATGCACACCAACTAATTCAGTACTTTCATTTGTCACATGAAACCAATAGTTTTTACGCAAGGATCCTTGTTAGTGGCAAGGAATCCCAGATTTCCTACATGGTCAGCAGTTATACCTCGGTGTACTTCACAACTATAGCAAGAAGTGAGTAATGTAAAACACTGGTTTCAGACAGTTAAAGGTAGTGAACCTTCAGTAATCCTAAAGAGAGTTTCATCTTCAAGAAAAAGCATGGAAGTATCCTGATGGTAATAACCTTACGGTCCACCTCCTGGCATCCTAGACATAACTGCAAGAAACACAAGCACATCTCTGTGCAAATACTTTATTCCCCACCTCATTTAAAAAATAAAACAAAAAACAGAGAGAGTAGCTGCTTTAATCAAGCTTTCCAAGAGAGGAACATAAGGACAGATTAATTTAATCAAACATGAGTCCTCTCTAATAAACCTCAAGACAGGATTAATTAGCATCTTTCAAGCATTTCCTTACTCCTAACATCAATTTACTCTTGCCTCAATCAAATCCTGCTATTTTCTTCTACCACCTGTTTTGAGCACTGAGCAGCAAAATATCAGGTTCCACCAGCTGTTAAAATGAAGATGATCCAACTAGCATCCCAGTTCTGTTCCAGTTTCCCTACATCCATCAAATGAAGATTGTACAATTGCCAAACATCATTCAGGGAAACAAAATAAAACAAAACTCATA
This sequence comes from Pardalotus punctatus, assembly GCA_013400915.1. Taxonomy (NCBI): domain Eukaryota; kingdom Metazoa; phylum Chordata; class Aves; order Passeriformes; family Pardalotidae; genus Pardalotus; species Pardalotus punctatus. The sequence goes on along the minus strand of VZTX01012904.1, from coordinate 17,153 downwards.
GGCAGAACAGCAGTCTGTCAGATGCCCAGATAAAGTACATGGGTAGGACAAAAATACAATTCAAACTACTTGAATAGTCTCCAGCTTTGTAGAGACTGGGGTTTATTCACCTTCATACCACTGATGATTTCACAGACTTGCAGTGCACCTACCACCTCATTCCTCCATCTGCTGTCATACTCAAGCTGTCCCTGAACAATTCTAGCACCAGAAATGCATCAGTTTTGCCACCCCTTCTGCTCAAACCTGCAATTCCTCTCCCCAAGCAAGAGTTCGATTGTGGTAATATTGGGGTCAGAGACTAACTGACCCACACATGTATACAGGTGAATACTAGCACCAGCAAGTGAGAAGCACAGAAACTCAGACGACACTGATGCTAATAATATGTCAGCATAGGATGCTCTTGCTTTTCTCAGATCAAGGCTATTTCATATATATATACATATATATATAAAAATATATATATACATATAATCATCTCCATTTTTCATTTAAAAAAATAAAACTCTTCTTGACTTCATAATATAGAGACCGCTGTCAAACGATTTTGGTAAACCATGTAAGCTTGGCTTATTAAGTCTCCATTATCTAGAGTTTTATTACTTTTTTCAGAGGGCCATCAGGTTACTTAAAAAAGCCTCTAATCTGATCTTGTTCTGTCTACTGTGAAGAAACACTATGTGAAGAACACAGGCTTATCACCAAGTCAGGTCAAAACCTAAACAGTGACTGTACACTCTCACACAAGTGTCAGGAGGGTTTAAATATTTTCTTTGGGCATGAGGAAATCTTGTAAGTAGGCACAAGAGACCAGCAAGGAAAAAGAAGCCTGAAGAGGAGCAACAGCTCTGCTCTCGGAGAGCTCCAGATGGATGAGGAGCTGCTCTTACCAGTTCGTCTGGGGCTCGCAGGGGATCAAACCGCGATCCCACACTGCCAGTAACTCCCCGCAGCAGTAACGCTCAGAGACTCCTGAGAAAAAGTGACCCCGGATCTGCACAGCTCTGGAAAGCCTGGGGGGGCAGAGAGACCGGCGGTTGCACCCCAGCAGTTCTAAGGCTGAGCTCAATTGTCCTTTTCTCTCCAAAGCCCTCAACCTTCTGTCCCGAGCGACACAGCAGCCGCTCCCGGTTCTCCACGTGGGAAGGGAACGGGCAGCACCGACAGACAGCAGGTACAAACCAGCACCGGGCGAGCCCTACGCGAAGAGAGCCCCGTGCTCCCTCTACGATCTCCGCCCGGCCAGGCTGAACCACAACCCCACGCCCGCAGCCCAGCACACCTGCCCGCTTCGGGCACGGCCAAGGCTGCTCTGGCCAGCCCAGCTCGGCTCTGCCCTGCCTGGCTCGGCACGGGAAGTCCCCACTCACCCACCTGGCTCGGCCCGGCTCTGCCCTGCCTGGCTCGGCACAGCTCGGCACGGGAAGTCCCCACTCACCCACCTGGCTCGGCACAGCTCGGCACGGGAAGTCCCCACTCACCCACCTGGCTCGGCCCGGCTCTGCCCTGCCTGGCTCGGCACAGCTCGGCACGGGAAGTCCCCACTCACCCACCTGGCTCGGCTCGGCACGGGAAGTCCCCACTCACCCACCTGGCTCGGCACGGCTCGGCTCCCCGCTGCCTCAGCCACCGCCGCCTTCCGTCACTTCCGGCCCCACCCTGCCGGCGGCTTCTACAACTGCTCCAGCTTCAAAATCTGAAACTACATCTTCCAAAGAGTCGAGGATTAGCTTTGGAACGGACTTTGAAAATCATCTAGTAAAGATCATCTTCATCGGGACAGTGTAAAAATAGGCCCACTGACTCAAAAAAGGAGATGTTGGAAAGATGGCTCTAGCTAGAATGCTGGCAGCAGAAAAATTAGTTTTGTCTCAGCCCTTTGATGTGATGTACAAACACTCCATCCTGTACATCTGACATAGGAGTCTCCCTTGTGTGTAACACTGTCATAATGTTGCCTGATACTGAATTGCAACACAGGCTATTTAAGATCAGGCAGGGGGAAAACACAACATGAAAAAGTAGATGCTATAATGTACTGTCATAGGAAACTGCAGATTCTAAACCCACACCCCTTACCATTTGGAGGCTAGAATTTGAACATGCCTTAATTCAGGCTGGACCAGGTTACTAACAAGGTTACTAACCAGGTTACTAGCTGCTCTTTGCAGCTCTATTTTTTCCTATGACAAAACGTGAGAAGAGCCAAGCATGAGCTAGAAAATAGGACATTTTGGAGGTTAGCGGTACGGCAGGTAACTGCAATATAAGGCGATGCATTCTTAGAGCACTTCATGTATTTGTAGCCCACGGAGTAAACAGTATTTCTGTAGTCACACCCAAGTGAATTACCTCAATAAAGTAGAAAATATGGATGCCAGATCATTTTCAGTCAAGCCATATCGAGATGCATTTGGCAATGTGACATTTGGGAAGTATCTCCAGCTAACTTTTGTAATTCAATTACTGTCACCTCTAAATTAATCTCCTGGATTCCAAATTAGGGACATGAGACGACATGGGACACACTACCAACATGTTCTGACAAAACCTTTTCAAAGCTATTACAGGCACAACTGAGAAGCCATAGCTTTCTCAAAATCAAAGCTTGTTGCTGTATTATGTAGCAGTACAGCCCTGTGTAATACTGGAATGCACATGGTTCTGAATGTTCACAGCAGCTTGGTTGGGCTGCCCCAGAATAAGAATCAATGGAAGCAGCAGACACTTGCATGGAATTCGTTCCCAGCTAGTAAACCTCGCAAACAATCAAAGATAAATGTGACACTAACCCAGCAGCTTTTAGATGGGTTGTAGTTTTATTTGTGTTATCTCCTTTGATATCCTGATTAATCACAAGTTTTTCAGGTTTTTTTTGCATTCTTTTCTAAGTTTGTAATGAGGAGGCAACAAAGTTGCTATGCGCAGTGTAGGTATATAAGCAACAGATACATTTTATTAAAAGCAGGCTCTGACATTCTTGACCCTTACTGATTCCACTGGAGTACTTGGCAACAGACGGGGCAGATTTTTCTATCATCTGAAGAATTTAAGATAAATTATAAATCCTTTACTAAAAAAATATACTTTCATCCAACAGCTTCCTGGAACGACTGAGCCGATTTCCTATGTGATGGTATGGGGCAGACTAGATAATCGAAACAACACCTTTAACTTCAAAACCAATAAACTTATATCCTGGTCCGAGAGACTGAGCCAGAGGTAAGGTATTGCAGCAAGCTTCAGTCTCATAACGCATCTACAAATTCTACTAAAATAATAAATTTTTTAACTTTAGAACCATTCACAACTCTCTCCGATGTGCCACTAGATTTTAGTGGTTATCATTTTCAGTTCAGTTCCTATCTGGAACCAAAAGAGAATGTTTCTTATCTAGGCAAAACTATATTCAAGCCTACTTCCTCCAGGAAAAAAAAAAAATCAGGAAGGAAGACATTTTGACAAATCACTAAAATTCAACTGTATTTCAGAGTATGGGGCATTTACAATTACTTTGCTTTGCGCAACACTATCGCAAATGAAAACAGAGATTAAACCATGAAAATTTCAATTGAGTATCTATATTTGAAAAGACATAGAAAAGTAAGATTCAAAAAGCATCACAGAGGAACGGTTGTCATCTAACAAGGACAGGTTAGGGTTGACTGGCACACGTCTACCCTAAAATAAGAATTCAGGCCACCTGGGAGGGCTCCCGTATTTTAAAAGTTCAGTTAGTTCCATATACAAAAATCAGGTGCTTCTCCAACAGGGAGCTAACTGAAAGCAGCTCCAAAACGCTTTGGTTGAACTTTGCACCTCTCTCCATACTCCCTGGCTTAGAGAGCGTTCCTGGTTTCTGGGAACACAAACTAATAGTTTTAAAGTCTTCCTCCTTGTCCCTCATCAATGCAGCGTCTCCGGATCCCTACGTTTCTCAAGTGTTTCACTGCAGTGATGTTCACAGATGGTACATACAGAAAATAGGGACATGAGAGGACACAGGACAGAAGCTGTCCGCACAGCTTAATCCAAGAACAGAAGGCACATAGGTATCATAGACACAGTATAAAAACCTGAAGACAAAAGCCCACGATCTGGATCAGATCCTCAAAGTACCAATTCACTGAACTTTAAGTACAGGTTCCGTCTATTTTCAAAAGTAGAAAATACTAGACAGTATTAGAATCAACAAAAAATAGCCAGCCAGATCACCTCTGTAACTTCTTTCTACATTCAGTGCTACCTTGAAAGGGAAAAAGACGTCAAATGGGAGTTTCCAGTGCATTTGGGGCTGGCCTCGTGGAGGTTCTGGCCAATCCGTCATGTCAGTGAAGGCAACGACCGTCGTCACAGCTACCGTGCTCAGGTTTAGAAACTGCAGCAAGAAGGGAAGCAAAAAGTTTAGCAGTCTTAACACAAAAAATATATCCCTCCTCAATTTTTTAATGGGGACTCACTGTAGACGACTGGTGAGCAGGATGTCTTTGGGATGGCAGGAGTTAGGTATCCTAAATTTTCAGAGGAGTAACCCCTCCTTCCCAAAATTGACACCTGGCTGGTAAACTGAGCGCATAGTAAAGATCGGTAGCCACTTTGCATTGTATGCTACAGATGGGCAAAATGGCAGCAGTGACTCAAGCTGTGCTATGGTAAGCCTTCTACTCAGAGGAAAGACACACCAGCTGGTTAGTAATAAAAACAGATGCAAAGCTAGCTTAATATTTTATAGAAGATCACCTGGCTCTTCGGACAAGTGCTTGCTGCCAGAAACGGAAAGAACTGCCACAAGATGCAATTCTATTAATGAAATATTAATAAATTAAAACAGGGGCCCAATACAACCATACATTTACTGCTCATATTTTAGGATATTGTTTCAGGAAGGAGACAGATCAGTGAAGATCAAACAGGAAACTGAACTTCTAAGGCCTCAGCTCTTTTCTGTTTTAACAGAGTGCTGCAAGACAACTAATACGCTCCCTCTTTGAGCTATATGGAGTTTCATGGCTACCTTGGGTTGATTTTAAGACTATGCTGCTGCCAAAAGAGCAACCTCACTCCCTGCCCCACTTCCCAGCCCTGCATGCTAACACTGACAGGGAATTTACTGGCAGCGAACCTTCTGTGCTTGCACTGGTTTAAGCCAACCTGTGAAATCACCACCTCATTCACTTCCCTGAGAAGAACTTCAAAGACTGCCTTTAGAGCAAAATTCTGTAGGAAGCACTCAAAAAAGTTGCAAGATAGAGTTCATGCCTCTTAAGACAAAAATACTGAGACTCCTATTGGGGAATTTTTGTGATATCCCCCAAAGCAAATTAAAAAAAAACACTTCTGTGCTTAAATAAAGAATATAATGAACAATGCACTAGGTACAGTCCTACTGCAGCACCTGGTTCTACATGGAGTCTGCAAAGAAGCATTGTGAGAAGATTCCTTGTGCACCTTTGCACCAGCAGCACTGACGCCGAGAACGTTGGCATGGGGCACTTCTGTGGTGTCTGAGCTGTGGGTCCATCCCCTAGGCCTGCTCTGCTGCCCAAACGTGGCCCCTGAGCAGCTCCCATTCCAGAAGCTCTACAAGAAAATGCTGAGACTCTTTCTTCTCTCATCACCTGGAAACTTCACTCACTTGCAAGGTGTCTTAGCATTCCTCCTTCCAGCCAGCTTAACCCCTTCTTTCCCTCCGTGCCAGGTCAGTCCTTGCTCACAATTACCACTGCAGAGCACTTACAATTAGAATTTCCCCATCACTTCTGAGGGATATAAGTGAGTAAAACACACGACAGGCCAAGTCACCCTACTCAACAAGAAACATCAAGATGTTTGGTTTTGTTTCTGGACCTTCAAAAACTGCCTTAAAATCAGAGAATAATGCAGGGAAAAAAGCCCCATACACAACCCCCCTGAACAGCTGGGAGAAGGCAACCACAAGCAACTTCCAGCATGCTCTTGTAGAGCTCTACATCATTTAAAAATGTCCTGTATTTTCAGGAAGTCCAATACAACTGTGACTAGATATTGGGGATGGGTGTGGAAATCAGGATGTCTTCCCTGGGTTCTCTGTTTTCTGTTCAGTTACTTAGGCAACTCTCCAGTGATCCAGTGTGGTCTAAATAAAAAAAAGGCTTCTCTAAAGAATAATTAAAGGAACTAGAGGATAGTTCTCAGATAGGAAATACGTAGGCTAAAGCTGGGAAGTAATATAATTTGAAAGTATCCTGCAGCCTTGTATGCTTACAAATAGCTGCAAATTCCTAACTGCTGGCTATAGAGCAACTTGGTCCTTCACTAAAAGGTCTTTACTAACAATCCTAATTTGTGGACTGCCACTGATGAAGTCAGTACTGATTTTAATGGCACGGGGCTTTTTTACTGCCAGAAACTTGCTTTCTTATCATTTGCTTCACCATATACCTTAAAGCTCTAAAGTAATTACCATCGGTTGCTCAAGCAAACAAAATCTGAATCTCATTCTTGATTATCGAATCCTTACTGAGGGATTTGCACCCTGAACTTTTACTAGGAATGCAAGTCTTCTCCCTCGGACAGGAATTTTGTTAATGAAGCCATTTAACAGGTGATTTTAAAAGTATTTACATGGGGTGGGGGTGTCAGTTTGCCTCAGGGCAGTATGAATTTTACATGGTTAACATTTTCCTGTCCTCTTCAAGTATTTTGCAAGAAAGGAGGACAAAAGGGTACAGCAGACACGTTCAAACAAGTGATGTAAAACCTCATTTATACTGAGTCTGAAGTTCAAAGAGCGTTAACACATTACACACATACCTCTCGTGTCATACCTTCCAGCCATGAAGACGCCCCGGCGGGTGTCAGCTGCTCCCCATAAAGCCCTTACAGACAAGTGTAAGCCTTGAAATACATATGCTGCCCAAAAGACTATGTGATGCCAAAAAAAAAAAAAAA
>VZTX01012903.1:39208-108381 GCA_013400915.1 Pardalotus punctatus | reverse complement strand
CCAGGAAGGTGGGATGCCGCGTTTGCATGAGAAAGGTGGCTGGGGGAGGAGAAGGAAGGACCCGGGGCGGGGGGGGTGATGTACTCCTGGCCTCCCTCTCTACTCCTCCTCCGGCTCCTCCTGCCCTTGCCCGGGGTATAACGGGAAGGTGGCGGAGCTGGCTTGTTTGAACTTTGGGACCGTTCGTGTTTGAGTTTCCGATTGCAGCGTGAGCCGGGGATCCTCCCCCGCCGCCAGCGGCCCGCCCGCAGGTTAAACACCGGGGCCCGCCGGCTCCCGCCCGCCGCCTCCCTCCCCTGCCCTGCCCGCGGCTCCCGGGTCCCCCCGCTTTATCGCATCCCCACCCCGTTGCAGGCGGGATCGGCTGCGGGCTGCTTGGCTATGAAGACAGCTGCAGTCTGGAGAGCAGCGGCAGCAGCGGGACCCGGGACGCCGAGCCCAGCGACCCCCCGACGCCCCAACCTGCCCCCGGTGAGCTGGGCACGGCCGGGGGGATGCTGCTGGACCTGGCCGTCAAGCGCCCCATGGTCAGGTCAAAAATCAAGGTAATTGCCCACACCCCAACCATCTCTTCTCCGGTAATGGGATGACCCCTGTTCAAGGTCAAGGCCTGACTGCTGCCCAGGGACACCAGGTGACAACAGTCCCTTGAGCTCTCTTTGCTAGCGGTGACAGCACCTGTCCCACACACCAAGGTGGAGGCCTGCAGGAGCAGCCAGCCATAGGATGGCAGTAGCAGGGCAAGCATCATAAGCGATGTGCCATAATCTTCCAGTGCCCTTTGCCTCCTCTTATCCTTGCCTGGGACGTGCTGCCCCTGACCTGCTTGGCTCAGGTCCCGCAGGAGCTCTGAACCCAGCCAGGAAGGACCAGCCCTGGCAGCTAGGAGTCATGCCCCATGGTGCGTGGGTGGATCTTGTTCCTTAGCGTGGGGCCTCCTTAAAAGCCGCCTTCTACACTGCAGTCAAGCCTTCACCAAGAGGGGCTGGGGTGAATCTTCACGGTGCCCCTCTCCCACCTTGATCTTTCAAGAAAGCAGCTAGTTAAAAGTCCTCCTCCTTAGCTGTGAAAGACCATTGCCACCTTGAGGTCGACCTGCAGGCTTGAGTGAAATGAAGTAATTATCTGTCCACTGAATTTGTTGAAGAGCCTCTCTGCTGCAAGGGCAGGAGCTCTGGTTGTCTGGGTGTTCCCTGGGCGAAACCAGCAGAGCAGAGCAGTGATTTCCCTCCCAAGGCTGAGACGGCAAATTGCTCATGGTGCCTCAGGTCCTAGCGGTACCTGAGAACTCAACACTGAGCTCCCAAACAGCGCCACGTCTCTCTCTGAACATCCAGGGTCCCCTCAGCAGAGGTGGAGCCAGGCCACCCCAGTGCTAGGCAGGAGGAGATGTGTTTACCACTGGTAGTTAACACCTCGTTAAACGCTGGCTGCTGCTTTGCTGGATGGAGCTGTAAAAATTACCATTGCCTGTACCGGACTGACAGCCTTTCAGTCACCGTGCTCTTAAGTCTCATGATTAGGTTTCACCCTGGTTCTATGCAGCTGCTTGAGGTGGAGTCATACCCCTGTTGCCCAACAGATTTTTCTCAGATGGCTCCCCCTCTAGTTTCACACCTCGTGGTTTCACAGCTGCCGTTTTCTTTTATCTTTCTTTACCATTTCAAGTAGCGTTGCTTCAGCAGTAAGCAAAGGAGGAGGACCGGGAAAAATAACTGGCTCTTCAGGAAGAAGAAACACCAGACGTATCCCTGTCTTTGTGTAGAGCCCGCCCTGCTGCTGTTTGACTTTAACCTACTTTGTATAATTTAACCTGGGCTATTAGTGACTTTCACAGTAAAACCACGTTTCAGCAGAGTTGGGTTTTTTTTGGTTTTTGTTTTTTTTTTTTTGCCAATGGATGTGTGCACATGGTCCTGTCTGCTCTGCTGGCTTTCCCTCCTCCGGGGTGTCTATTGGGGAGCATGTCCATGTGTTCCACCAGGAATAATTAAACCAGCACCAGAGTATTTACATTTTCCAGACATTTAGCCTTCCCTCTGAGGAATGATTGTCCCAGGAACTGAATCATCAGTGTCTGTAGTCAAATTATGTCATGGTGTTGGCACAGTGCTTTTGGTGCTAGGAGTGGATGAGGAGATTACCCCCTAATGTCACTGGGCTGTTAATTAACGAGCCAGGGACACCAACGGGGGGAGATTAGTGCCATTGTTTCAGTCTCTGCTGAGTCAGCACAATGTGCCTTGGCTTTATCTCTCCAAACACACCTTTTTATCACTGCTGGCTGGTTTTTGAGGGACCTGGAGCAGTTGGAGGCATGACTTAGTGAAGGCATGGCATAATATAACTCTCTCCAACCAGAAAGGACTTCCCTTCTCCATGCAGGATATCAGCTGAGTGCAGGAGCAAACCCTCATGTGGTCCACAGAAAATTGTTCATAGCTTAAGCCCTTGTGTTCATGCATGTAGCTGGGCAAGGGTTGCTGCTCCTGGTAGGAGTCCACTACTCAGAATTTGTTTTAAGTCCCTGGATCCAAGCTGGCCAGAGAGGCATCAGTCCCAAACCAAGCACGTAAAGTCCCTCACTCGGTTGCAAGGAAAGTGTGAAGGTTTCACCCCACAGGAATCTCCCAAATGCTTTCACTTTTCATTTCTAACCTATGCCAGTATTTCTTTTAATGCCACAATAAGCCCTGCCTGTTTTGCTTTATTTGTTCTGTTGGTGCTCTGTTGTTCATGCCAATGCTCAGCCAGTCCTCTCCCACTCCTCAGTTCACCACTGGCACCTGTAACGATGCTGCCCTGCATAGCTGCGAGCTGTGTGGCAAAGGCTTTCGCCTGCAGAGGATGCTCAATCGTCACATCAAATGCCACAGCCAGGTGAAGAGACACTTGTGCACCTTCTGTGGAAAAGGCTTCAACGACACCTTTGATCTGAAAAGGCATGTCCGGACCCATACTGGTGAGAATGAGTTCCCTGGGGACCTGCGGGAGGCTCTGGGGAGAAGGGATGGGATGGAACAAGGACAAGGAGAGGGGTGAGGGTAACCTGGCAAGACCATAATACAAAGCCTAGGTTAACAACATTTGTAAAAAAATAGTGGGGATGCAGTGGAGGAAGGGGGAAGACATGAGTGTGGACAGAGAAAAGTCCTGGGAATGATGAACTCTGAGGAGAGCTAATGCAATCCGTGTGAAAGAGTGAGGGTGCAGGATCTGCCATTCAGGCCTGATGTAGACACAGCCCTGTGCTGCCATGCCTGGGGCAGCGAGGACAACCCCCCTAGGATAACCTGCCTGGGATACCCCCTGGGAGAGCAAATCACTGCTATCCGTGCCTAGCGCTGGGAGGAGGCAGGAGCTGGATGAAAACACTTTGCCCTCTAGAGGCAATGAGCAGCAGTTTCCTGGGTTTTTTGCTGTTGAGCACCTTCCCAGCTGACTGTTTTGCAGGATGGGATTATGGCTTGATTCTGACACTGTCTGGAGAAACCAGAGTGTGGTTCACCCTGTGCGTCCCCCAGGCTGGAGGGATGGGCTTTCTGTGGCCACTCACTTTCTGAGTTCATCCCAAACAGCAGTGGCTGTATTCCCTTGGACTGGATCTGTTCCCTCAAATCCAGCCCACTGTTCCCAGTTCTTATCCAAGCCTGGCACAGGGAGAAGGCTGCCCTTTTGCTTTGTGGGTTTTGTTTTGTTTGTTTGTTTTTGTTGTTGTTGTTTCTTTTTGGTGGAAGTGATGGCTTAAATAAATATCAATCCCATCCTCACTGAGGGCAATACTTTCTGGTGGGTCAAGTTGGGGCTGTGCCCAGCAGGCTTTGGCTTTGCACTGTTGGCCATCCAGAAGGTGCATCCACCACCTCTCACAGGCACATCCCATGTTTCCAGATGTGCGGTTGCCCAATGGGAGCTGGAGACTCTTTGGGCTTGCCCTGCAGAGCCCCTTTTTTGGTTTAGGCAGCATTAACCAGGTAAACTGCTAGAGGGACACAGGCAGGATCTGTTTCTTAGTAGTAGAGCTCACAAAAACAATGACACCCATTTGGGTGGGAAGACAATGGCTGGAGCCAGTGTTTTGGGCTGTTTTGGTTTGTTTGCAAAGCTCTCATGTGGAAAGGAAAGCTGCTGGCTGTGAGCAGGGAGCTGCCACTGGGGCATGGCTGGAGTGGAGTCAATGCTTCTAAAAGAAGTGATTTTTCAACCTGTCTCCTTGTCATAGTGTCAGAAACTAAATCCAAGAGTGTCTCTGGCCAGAATAATTTAAAATTATTCTTAAATTATTTCAAAAGATTCCTAAGTGATGAAGAGGCTCCCCCAGGCCTGATGGACTGTGCCATCATGGCATTACCCTTTCTTTGCTTGTATTCCTGCCTGTGGAGCACGGGAGCAGGCACCAAGGATGGTGAAGGTTTCAATTGCTTTCAAATGAGCATGAAACTGCTTTTTGTGTGTGCATTCTAATGAAGGTTTGGGCTTTCTCTCCAATTGCAGTTTAATGGAAATGAAGCAATTTCACAGTAGCAGGCATTAGGGAACTTTTGTCTTGATAGTTTAATTTGGTGCACTGGGATAACCACTTTTAACTTACAAAAATGCTGTTGAGATGCTGCATATTGGAGCTTCTAATTAGCTTGGACTTCTGGTAGAAAGATCAGCTCCCGACTGGTGACTTAAAGCAATCACGAAATTATAAATGTCTGAACAGACCAACCTGGTTTACCTATTTCTGCCTGGCTCACCACAGGTCTGATCTTGCAGACCCTGGCATTCCACCTTCCCTGGGGAAAAGAGGGGGTTAGGTAATTCTTTATATCAGTTTTAAGGGTGGTCTTTGCTTGAAAACTTACTGATCTAGTCTAGTAGAATTCCAGCTGGTTTAGATTCTTTCAAGTGTTGCTACACTTTGGTGGTGCAATTGATTTTTCTGATGCTGGTTGTCTGGGCATTCAAATCACAAGTCAGTTCATTCTCCCTCCTCTGAAGACACACAGAGTTATTTTTTTCATCTTACTGCACTTCTCTTATAAAATTTGTAATCTCAGTCATCAAATCTGTCTTGTATGAAAGCGCTCTCGCTCCTTTGAAGCATTGAAATCATTGGACATTCACACTGGGCTGCTGTTCACCAAAGCCTCATTAAGATTTGCTCACTAAAAGAGAAAAATTAAAATCTTACCAAGATACAAGTTTTCATTCATTATAAAAGCCAAAATGACAGATTAGCTGAAACCGATAGTTTTACCTAGTGACAGGATTTCAAAAAGTCAGGGGTCTAAAATAAGTTTTGCACGAGTTGATAATGGCTTCCTTAGGACCAAACCACTGATGGGCATCCGTTATCCTCAGCATCTGCCTGCGCCTTCTCAAAACACGCCTAGGTTTTCCATGCCTAAATATGTCAACCCATTCCTGAAAATCTTAGCCTGAAAGTAGGATGTTTTGCTTAGAGGGGTAGTTCCGTGGGCTGCTAGATATGTACTCAGTAGCTGACGTGGCAGAGCCTTGCTCTTGGCCGGCTGTAGGAAACACAACTCGGGATGGTAACAGCTGTCTTTTCCTGCTGCAGGGATCCGTCCTTACAAGTGTGAGGTTTGCAACAAGGCCTTCACGCAGCGCTGCTCGCTGGAGTCGCACCTGAAGAAGATCCACGGCGTGCAGCAGCAGTACGCCTACAAGCAGAGGAGGGACAAGCTGTACGTGTGCGAGGACTGCGGCTACACGGGGCCCACGCAGGAGGACCTGTACCTGCACGTCAGCGGCGTCCACCCCGGCAGTGCCTTCCTGAAAAAAACCTCCAAAAAACTCGCAGCCGTTCTGCAAACCAAACTGAGCCCCGTCCTGCAGAGGAACTCCAAAGAGGATGACAAGGACGAGTGACACAGGGGCTCACAGTGCTCTGCAGGAATGAAGTTTACATGTAGGACTACATATATTATTTTTTTAAGAACAATTTTGAAAGAAACACCTGAAATTAAAGGGATGCTTTTGTTAACGGGACTCTCTTGATGTTGGTAAAACCTCAACTTGACAGAAATATTCCTATTTGTGATGGAAACGTCAGACTTTTTTTTATCTGGCCAATAAAAATGGCACGCTTGCAAAGGCTGTCACCTCTCGGATGGAGTATTTACTGAACTGACATTTGGGCAACCTATTTTCTCTTTTCAGCTCTACTGTAGGTCTGACCACCATGACAAGAAGTTCACCTTTCCCCAGGGTATTTTGTAAAATTAATAACTCTTACCTCCCATGAAAATTACTTTTGAGAGGTTTGGATGAAAAGTGTTGGGTAAGAGTGCTCCTAGTACATGGTTCTATGCAACATTAATTAAAGTGCCTTAAGAACAGGAGTGCCTTGCATCAGCAAGTGAGTTAAAATGTGCAAATAACCCTTAACTCTGCCCTCTGTGCAGTCCGCTAACAATTTGTGGAAGTGTGATCCAAGGTGAGTTGAAACTCTTCTCAAAGGATGCAGAAATTCCAAAGTTTGTCTGCTAGCAAATGACATTATTTCAGGGAAGAGTTTTGGTTGTGTTTTAGGTACTTTAAGCCATGAACTTACTTTTATCATGTGTAGATGCATGTGAAACCTTAACTCTGATGTTTCTGGACTTGTCATGCTCACTTTGAGGGTTATTACCACATCCTTTTAACATACATCAGTATCAACCCAGAAACCCAAAGAAAGCAATGTAATGACTTGAAAATAAGTATTTTGTATCATGATGAAATGCAATTTTGTGCATATTTTATGGGTGCGTGGGTGTGTGTGGGAGTATGTATTTGGGGATTCTTTCTTTTATATTCAAGTGCCTGTTCACTAATACAACAACAATGCAGAGAAAAGGGGGACTGAGCCTGTGTCTGCCTCAGGAGATCAGTGCAAACCTGCAGGCACCCATCTGGCTGCTCATCTGTGACCACTGTCAGTTTAAAAGGCTCCTCCCACCTAAAATACAAAGTCAGGCGTAGCCAAGGAGAGTTTCACAGTCATTGCTGCTGAAATGAAAGATTCTGAGCAACTTTGCAAGAATAGTCAAAAATCTTTTCAATTTGCTTCAGTTTTGTACAAGCTTGGGTTTTTGTGAGGAAAATCTTCCCCACAAAAAGGGTTTTAAAGCATTCCTAAGGATATTAATACATTATTCAGCACAACTGTTGGTGCTCAGGAACTTGAAAACGAGGATAATAAAGTGATGCCACGGTGCTAAGAACAAACTTATCCTACATAGCAGAAAAGTTTGTAGAATACCTTAATAGATGGGAAGTTGCTGGGGAAAAAAAGCATCTGACCTAAATTAGAAGATCCTGACTTTGCAGAAAGAGCTAAAGCTTGTGCACTGACCCCCAGATCTTACAACTGAACAGTGTAAAGGGAAGGTTGCTTACTCTGCAATGGGATTAATGTTCACCTGAGTGCACGGGATTTGTGTTCAGCTCTGCTGAAACCTCAGCCCGTCCCCTGGCACAGCAGAGCTGTGGCTGAAACCCTTTCTCTCCATCCAGATATTTTGTGTATGTACCTGTGTGCATGGGTTGTTTTTCTACCCCTCCTGTACCACGTGTTGCTTTTGATCTCCCTCCAGTGTCATTGCCACAGCATATCCCTGCTGAGAGAACCACAGGCACAGTGACCTGGGTGCGGAAAGGATTCAAGGAAAAAGAGAAAGGGAACAGGTAACAGGGCCCAGTGAAAAATGCACTCTGGATGGAGAGAAAAGCTCTGGGCAGCTGCATGTTGGGGCTGAAGTAACTGCCTTGGCTGCCCAGCAGGTTTTTGTGCACAGGAGAGAGAGTGCCTGTAGCAGTGCCCTGGGCACATCAATTTAACAATCTAGCAAGTTAGTTAAACTGGTCACAAAGTGTGTTTGGGTTTGTGTGACACTGGTGAGAGCCACCTGCCAGTCCTGTTACAGGACAAACCAGCTTGTGCTGTTCCAGAAATGTTCCAGAGCTCACCCAGGGATGTCCAAAGCAGCAGTCAGGCTTTCAAAAGCGCCAGACATGAGTGACTCCTGCCACTGCTGTCTTTGAAGGCTGTCTGCCTCCTCCTGGCTCTCTGAAGTACAGATTCATCTGGGACCTGGACAGGTTTACAAACTGACTGCTGGCAGCCTTCCTCAGGCATGGGTCTTTTGTTAAACAAATGAACACAAATCCAACAGATGCCAGCCAACAACACTGCCCAGGCTCCAGACTTATCCTTATTTATGAGGGGGCAGGATGAGGCTGAACATTTACATGGTTCAGAGACATCTAATGGCTGAATGATGAACGGATGAAGACAGCAATCCCACTCAAACATTGCCCAACTGTTCTGCACTGGCCTCCTCCATCCAATCCCAACCAACCCAGGGAATTCAGCACCTTTTATCATCTCCTGCTTCTGCCCACCCTCTTTGTATTCACAGAACTGTCTTTCACAGAAAAATGTTCAGTGACATTAAACCAGCCACTTGCTGAAATTTTGGGATGTGGGAACATCCTTGTTAAACAGGTAGAACACATGTGATGTGCCTTAATGGTGTCATCTCTGAACCCAGCTTTTCACTCCGCATGGTTTGTCTTTTTAGAAAACTAATTAAGTAGAGTTACGTTTTCACTAGGCCAGGTTTGAATTAGCAAGTACCACTAGAAGTCAGTTTCACAGCACACATTTCCACAGTTCAGCACTCTGGAGGCACAAGATTAAGCAGTACAGAGGTTTAAGTTTCTGGGTTTTTAACTATGGTTCTGGCTGATTTTCTTGAAGCTTAAGGGTTGGTCATAATTTTATTTGTAAGTGGCAGTGGTATAGTGAAAACTCATACATACAATTCAGAGAAAACAAAGATAATGAGGAAAAAAAGCTTTCCAGAACAATACTGCCTGACATGATCGAGGCTTATTCTGCTTTACAGACTTGATTCTATATGCTTCAAAAGTAAAAGTTCTGTTTCAAAATATTTATTCACAAACTTATTTGGGAAAAAAACCCAACCAAACACAAAACAATAAAAAACAGCCCCCAAAACCCAACCAGCAGCTCTTCACTTCTCAGAAAGCCCAGCTTCACAGCCAGAGGCCTGTTTTGATACAGAAACTCACTCATGTGACACTGGGGATCATTCCACGGGGTGGGCTCCTTGTTGCCTCAGACCCCCAGCAGAGTCAGGAGAGCTCAAGGCAAGTGGGAGCCTGGGCCTGCACAGAGCTCACAAGCCAAGACACAGGGCCCATTTCAGAGTGCTTTACTGTGGGCTGGATGTTAAGAAACCTGCAGGAGGAGCCACTAGCAGTAGCCAATCTTCCCACCTCTCAGAACGCTTGCTGGAAATTTCTGAGTGCTGGTTACAATTCTGCTCCTCTCTTGATGAGCCACTTCTGTTAAGTGGTCACTTTGCCATAGCACTCTAAGAAAGAGCTAATGAAGACTTTAATTTTAACTCTAAGCACAGGTTTTCCAGTTGTAGCTGTAAGAAAAACCACAAATAATAACAAGCCTGATGACAACATGAGCAAGAACTGACTGAAACCCAGTCTACTATATTAATTTCTCTATCATTTGCATTTCTCTCAGCTCATACATTGCAGATATTGTTTTGCTTTAGCTCACCAACTTCATTTTCAAAGACTCAGCTCTGCAACTGAGAATTGAGAATTTTTTCCTCAAAAATTTCTAAATAAGGATGACTTGATTTAGCAGTTTTACTTAATAATAGAAACTCTTCTATCAACCTCAGGCTGTATAAACTATGTGGGATAAAAAAGAGAGGCTAAATAAGTTGGCTTTGTTCTGCCTGGACCACTGAGGTCACCTACAACATAAGAAAATAAATATTCCCCATTTGAAAGTTACTTGTCTTTTTGGGAGGGGAGAGAGGGGAACCCTACTAGTAAGCAATTAGCCGAAGTTACTCAAAAAAGAATATGAAAGTGGTGTATTTAAACAAAAGGTTCTTCCTTTGTCTCTATGCTCAGACCACTTGCTTGTGCTCAGTCGGGGTCAGTTTTTGTCCATGTACTCCTCCAGGCGCAAGAGCCACTTATTCCAGTACTGTGAGCACTGGTCAGGATCCATGAAATGCGGATGTGCGGGAGAGCCGTTCTTGTAGGCAACCACAATGAGCCCACAGTGAACCTGCAGCAAAAACAGGGGCCTGTCAGAAGTCCAACGTGTAATATTTGTATGCCATCCTTAGAGCTAAACCTCACTGCAAAACATCATCCTAACATATATGTATCTTACATAAGAAATAAGGAATTAAAAAGGGCAATAACTCACTGTAAGATACTTGGAAACTCAACATTCAAATGGTCCAAAAAACCCCAAGCCCAAAGCCCTGAGTAACTTCAGTGAAAAGCAGGGGACATGAACACTAAGGATGAGTGACATTTAAACCCTGCAGATGCCAAGAAAATTGCCAGAGACCGAGGAGGCTTTGCCTGGGGCTGTACAACCAGACTGATGCCACTCGCCAGTTTCAGTCTGAATAGAAATGATTACTTAGGTATGTTCTGACATCTTTCATACTGATAAATCCCAAATCTCAAAACCCAAACAGCCATTGGCAGTGGGAGGCAGGAGGCTAATAGCAGAATTTCAGAATTCCTGTCCATATTTCACTCTGTAAGGTTCATGTCTGTGGAGTGCTTTTGTTTACTGACCTCTACAGTATTCTATAAAGTCCTTTGCATAACATATGAATTAACCTGCTCTCTTGTGCTTCATATTTTCCCCCTTCAATATTTATATTGAAGTAAAAATCCTTCAGGCCAAGCAGGCAGGCTAGAATTGTTTTTGGAGTCTTAAAAACATTATGCTACTGTCTTCTGACGAAGTGATTCACAGCACACTGCTTTTCCCTGAGGAAAAGCAGACACCAAGTGCATCCTTTAGTGCCTCATTTCCTAGTGGGGTATAGCAAGACAGGATGCAGGCAAGGCCCTCCCACACCATTTTCTTGTTTGCAGGCTCTTTTGCTTTATTTCTTCTCCTGCCCCTTCCCACTCTTGACACAAGGACACAGGACAGAGCACAGGGGATTGCCCAGATGCCAAGTCCCTGTGGGTTCCTCTGACCTCCTAAGACTCTGAACATCCCTAGGTCCCACTGAGCACTTCCTTAAAACCACTGAAAACACACTACTGGCAGCCAAAGGCAGCAGAATTAACAGGAGTAGTGGAATTATTTCACAGTATGCCAGCTCAACTTGATCTCAGACTGGGTTCCTTTGTTTACAAATCCTATGATGGACAGCAAGTTCTAAAGGCAGGAGGAGGGAGAAATGAAGATAACACAGGCATTGCTGATTGTCTTGGCATGCAGCAGGCCAACTGACCTGGAAGTCATAATTAGCATCATGATTTATGGCTCCAATATATGCTGCAACCTGCAATGGGTTGTCGTAAGTATTCTGTAGAAATGGCTTTGGCTTCTCTGAAGTTTTCCAGTCGATCACACACAATCGTCCCCTGCTCAGGGGAACAAGACAGGACAATGCTTTAGACTTAAGTGTGGTCACAAGAAAGAAATAAGGGATGAGACAGCACATAAAGACTTATCACCCTCAGCCTGTTTCACCCTGATGTCATGTTTAGACATAATAATGAGCAACAAGTCTCTTTCATACTGGCAGTTTAGATCTTAAAAACCAAAGCTTACTAAACCTGCCACAGCTCCTGGAAAGTGCTGATGAGTGCTTAACCCTGTCCCTGCTCCAGTAAGGAACTCTCCACCAGGAAAAACAGCACTTCTGTCACCAGGATCATCCAGGGGAGTTCCTCCACTTTGCTAGTTCCAGAGATCTGTCCAGCTTCCCCCCAACCACTCAATCACTCCCTGGCCTCCACAGCACCACGGGCACCACAGGAGTCTGAGGGGAGGGCACCTCACCGATATTTGGCCACGCAGTCAACCAGGCCCAGGTACTGCAAGGTCTCGTGGTGAACTCCACTTTCCAGAGCCTTCACCTCGCTGATGTCTTCCAAGACATGTTCCACACTGGATAAGTAGCCAGAAATGACATCATCTTCACCCTGCTCCTTAGCTGCCGACTCTTCAGACAGGAATATCGCTTCCAAAGCTGCATGGAAGAGCTCTCCTTGGAGAAACAGATCTAAGAGAAATGGGAAAACCCCTCACCTTTTAGAGACTATTTTAGATTTGTATGCCACATATTACACAAAGTAGCTCTTAAACCAGCCCTGTTTTTCATATTGAAAATTTGAGGGTGTGGGGAGAAGGGAGACAGAAAATAAATTGTCAGCAGCAAAATTGGTATCTCTTATACAAATGCTTACTTTACTTTTTTAGTCTCACTGATTACTCATCCATACACAGGATAAACCAAACAGTCACTGAAAAACCTCACTATAAAAAGCAGGACATACTGATTTTTAAACACTCAAGACTACATGATATCAAAATACCTATTTCCATCTTGTTACAAAGTAGCTTTGTAACTGCACAGAGGCTCAGTAACATCAGCTGGAATTTATCAATTTCTAAATAGATATTGGCAAATAGAGAAATAAAGGAAAGTCAGACAGGATTGAGCAAAGTATGTCTACAGTCTAATTCTCATTTTCCACAAATTTCTAAATCCATTTTAATGGTCCTAGAAAAAAAAAAAGAGCTTAAGCTCGTTGGTAACAGGTGCACTCACAACGTGCTCTCATGAAACAGAAACAACTTACTGGATTTCCAAACCACTTGACCTAATGTACCTGCCAGCAATCCAGACTAATGCTTCTACTTTACAACCACAGTGTGGACAGACTTACTTTTGGTATATTCTTCAAATCCCTCTTTTCCAAGCTCCTCTATCATTTTCTGCTTCCATCTTTCCAGATAAAACACTTGCTGCGGAGAGAGGGTTTGTTGAAGGATACGGGTAACACTGGGCATCTTCGTTTTTTGTAACCTGATTTTCATGGGGATGTTTGAATCACTGCTGACAGGAAGAATTCTCTTGTTGGGGTTTATTAAAGGAACCCAGTTCTTGGGAGTTTTTGTCCCAGCTTTAATTGGAGGTCTGTGTTTACCTGGTGGCCCATATAACAAATTGTCTTCCTCAAGTATTGTCTCTGGTGTTTGGGCACTGGTTTTGTAAGATATAACAGAGTGGACCAAGTTCTTGTATTTTTCTTGGTCAACTTGTTCATAACTGTTTCCTTTTTTCTTTTTACTATAAACACAGGCAGAGGTAGACAGACAGGTGTATGGGAATTGCTTTTGGCAAAATGGTATTTGTAAAAGCATTTCCAGGCTCCCTGGCTTCCTGGACAGGATCTGTAGGAATTGCATCCTGACAAGAAGTGTTTGTAAGCAGTTAGAGTTTTCTTCCTTCTGTTAGGAACAGTCTGTGAGTTACCATATTTTTCCCCCTGTGGAAAAAGAAATTTGTGATTTCCAGTCATAAAACTCTACCAAAATCCTGTTTTTGCCCTTTGCCAAACAAAGAATTGCTGTGGTCAAAGCATCTTCATACACCTTATGCCACCAAAACTTCTTCAGATAAATAAGAGAAAGAACCAATGAGCAAGGAAAAGAGGAAATGCTCCTGAAAGGAACAGCTGCTGGCCGGCCAAATCTGAAATCTGAAACACTTGAAGGTGTTGCAAGTAGCAAAAGTTGCAGCAGAGGACATCCCTACATAACAGTATCAAAACTGCCATGGAAGTCGACACAAAACAGATCTGCTACAAACAACCCCCCAAAAGAGGGAGGAGGAAATAAAAGGTGTGCAGAGGAGATTGAAGCAAATCCATTGCTGTGAGGTATTAAAACTTTTAAGTTTATAGTGAATGACCACCCTAAGGGGATTGTGGGGACAAGGTACCTTACGGGGAATAAACTCATTTTTCTTTTGTATACCTAGGAGAAAACAGACTGCAGTAGTATACACAATTGTGAGACTTGGGAGCAGGAAAGACAAAAGACAAACCAGATGCACTGCAAATATTTCAGATTCAAAGAATTATTTTAAAGTTCAGAATAAAATATAGAAGTATTTTTCTAAACCAAGTTTCAAACATAGCTGTGCTCCAAGACACTTAGGAAATTTAAAAGCAATAACAGCATACAAGCAACACCATCCTCAGCACCCCTTCCAAAGCTGCATTGGAACTGCAGTGCTGAGCCCTAGGAAATGTTTTTGCACATAGGTAAAATATAACATTTCCATAGTGGCATTTCACATGCAGACTTGAGGCCCTCTTCTCCAGAATTGAGGACTTATTCTCCTACTGAAGTTATCTGTTTACCATTCCAAAGCTCCCTCCATCCACTGCAAAGACAGAATCCCTGCTCACTGCCACCTAACATCAGAATTCTGTTCTTGACAATCCTTCCACGTTGCCCTCTTCCTTCCTCACACTCCTCACACAGAGCTTCCCACGCTGTCTGAGCTGTGGGCACCATGGGAAACAAAACCATGGGGAGTTATTTTCTGTGGATAGATCCACAGCAGCAGTGGCCTCAGTGTGGGGGTGAGCATCTGTCACACAGAACAGTTTCCAAAAATGGGGCAGCTGATTAAGTCAAAGCAGCTCGCAGCAGGAGGCTGAGACCTTGAGACCTTGGACTCAGGATCCATAAACATTGTTCTTCATCTGGGAAGGGCAAAGCCATCCAGAGGTACCAGTTTAATCAGGAACAGGCAGATACACTGCTTTTTTCTTCACTGGCTTTACATTTTCATGCTGACTTTGGGTGGCCTGGGCAAATAAAAACTGTGCTGTAACCTGATGGCAGCTGATACAAAAGTGACCTCTCAAAAGCAAATCCTAAAATGCAGTGCAGAAAAATTAATCTCTTCTCTCTTGCGGCTTATCTCTATATAGAGCTGCTAGAGCTGGGATTAAAATAAACCAGGAAAAATATACTCTTATTCCAGTGTAACAGTATCCAAGCCTGCAGTTTCTTGGGCTATTGTTTGATGATTATTAACATGCTCATGAATGGCCATTGTGGACATGCACTAATCTGAACAGAATAAATGTTGGGGCAGTGGCTGTGGCTTTGTTACATAAAGCCACAACACAAAAGAAAAAGTTTATTCTGGCTTTGTGTCAGCTGCAGGAAGCAAGAGGATACCTGATTCAGCATAAATTCACTTGCAGTAAGCTGCTCCCTCAACACTTTCTAAGGAATAAATTTATACCAGATCAGTGTCACAAATCACGGAGCTATTGAAATATGGAATGTTATGAGCTCTATAGCTAATTTACTGCAACACAGTGCTTCAGTGAATAGTATGGATTTTGATTTAACAGCCTATATTGTGCTGAGGAATATATGTGTGGAAATGTTTGTGCACTGTATGAATCGAACCACCAGGAAAGGGAGATTTTGCCAGCTGCTGCCCTGTTTTACCAAAGGAAAGAAGGTTGTAGGATTGTTAAGAAATAAGGAACCCTTGTACCCAGCTGAACATCACATTTTTTCAATAAATCACGGTGGCATTTCCGTGCAGATAACTTACAAGAAAGAAATGGAGTGGTCAGGATCTACTCTTGCACACAAAGAAGAGAATCTAATTGAGATTTCCCTCTGGGGAAGTGCCTCCCTTCACTCTGAAAGCATTTGTAGTTGAAGACTGGCAGAATTGCTTCAAGTGTTGCATGATGAGCCACACTGGAGAACCGAACACAAATAAAACAACCTGGAGGAAAACAAACCAGGACTTAACTTTGTCAAGCAAGTTGACTTTGCAGCTGCAACAATAACTGAGCAAAAACAATTGAGGAAGTTTTTTCCAGCATAGGAGTGGCTTAACTGAAGGAAATAAAAAGGACTACTTAAGGAAAAGTTCACATCCATAAAAACCTACCTCCAACTGTGGTTTTAGACAATAACCAGCATGGCTCTTTCTCCACAGCCACCTATCCAGCAAACAAAAAAAGGACTGGCTTACTTCAGAGACAACAATGAAGAGTACTGCTAAACACACCTACAGATCTGTTGCCCCCTGTCCCTAATTTGAGGAGAACAAACATACTGATGAAGATATAACTTTAAGCTCTCTGCAGGCTGCAAACTAAATTATTGAACGTATCCAGGTTAAAAAAACACCTCCCTCTTTTGGGATGTTTCGAGCACAAAAAGAGACAATCTAGCAACCCCATTTAAAGCACGAGCCCACGGAGTTATCCTGAACCAAAGGGTAGCTTCAACAAGCTTCAGTTTCCAGTTCAAGCTTCATTCCCAGCTCAGCACTGGGAGTGGAATTAGTGGGGAACGGGGCTGTAACACGAAGTCAGAGATCTGCGAAACAGCTGAGCCAACACCAGTGACAATCAAGTGCCCTCTAGCAGAGAAACTTTCTGCATGGGCTCTAAGTGCCTGAAAATCCCAGTGCCGGATAGCCCGCCCTTGTGCAAAGAGGCGGACAGACCACTCTGGACAAGAAGCCCCGCCGGAGGCGGGCACGGCCAGCCACGGCAGCCCGACCATGCGGCCCCCTCGGCGACGGACCCGGGGGCAGGGTGGGCCAGAGGAGCACCAGCCCCCTTCCCTCTTTCCCTTCCCTAGGCTTTCCCTCGCCCTCACGCCCACCCGGCCACGGGGCCCTCCCGACCCGCGACTCCGCGTTACCTCGGCCGCGCTTCCCGCCACCGCCACGGGCGCCAGCGCGCAGGCGCGCCTCGCCCGCCGCCGTGCTCATCGCGCACGCGCCGCCCGCTGCCTCATGGGACTTGTAGTTTCCCCGCAGGGCTTCCTCCAGCCCCTTCCTCTTCGCTGGAGCGCCCCGAAAGGTGGCGAGAGAGGCGAACCTCCTCTATCTTGTACTCTTTGGGTGTTCTTTAGAAGGTTCTAAGGAAAACAACCCCAATCTTTAAAAGCAAGATTAAAAAAAAAAAGAGTTGTGGTGCCATCTTGGATGAAGGCAAGCAGCGCCCTGCCCTCACCAAAGATGGTGGGTGCGCCTCGGGGGGTGTGGCGGCGGCAGCTCCGCCCGGGTTATATGAGGAGGAGGTGGCGGGGAGGAGGAGAAAGAGAAAGGTGGAGGGTGGTTGTCTGTTCCTGGAGACATGGCTCTGCTCCGCGGGGACGCGCAGGACAAGGTGAGGGCGGCGGCCCCGGGTCTGGCTGGGGCGGGTGGTGAGGGCGCAGCCGAGCTGGCCCCGCGGCGTGAGAGGGAGCTCCCTGCTCCCTCTGTCCCCGGCAGCGCTGGGACAGTGACAGCTTTTTATTTTTTGCTCCGTTTAGCGTTTGTTTTTTAAATATTATTTGTTGCCTTTGGCGCACTGAGGGCAGGGGGTCAGGGTGCCGGGGGTGAGCGTGGGGAGCAGCCCCTGAAGGGAGAGGTGCCCGGGCAAAGATAAGGGCGTGGGGAGATGAAAGCCGGAGTGGGAAGGTGAGGAGGAGGGAAGGGCTGTCCAGCCGCCGTGAGCCAGTGCGGGCTGCACTCCTGTGCCGAGGCGGGAGCAGGGTGATAACCAGGGCCCTGGAGCTGCGGGAACTGGGCCTGGCAGGTGATGCAGGAGCAGGACCTGCTCGTCGGGACCTGTCCCTGGGCACTGCTGGTGAAGTGCTGGAGGCGATTGTGCTGCAGGGGGTTAAACTGGCTCTTCCTCAGTGGGTCAGCTGCCCTGTGTGTCTGACCAGCCTTCCTGGCTCTGTGCTCTGGGTTAATTAGGCTGTCAGCTGTCACTTCGTCTGCGGTGCCCCTTTCCCTGGGTTGTCACATCAGCAGCTCACTTGGTTTTCCTTTCTCTGGAGTAGTGTTGAAGCTTTAAGTGCCAAGGAACCTAATGTCTTCCCTTTAAATCAGCACAGGGTGTTTCCTAATGTTAAGACTCTCAACTTCTCAGCGGAAATTCAAGTTAAATGCTAAAACAGGAACTTTGTGAATTAATGTTTATGTAGTGTAGGCAGTGATTGGAATTATTTCTGCTACTGGGCTAGCTGCCTGGCTTAACCTACCTAAACTCCCTGGTTTAATAGCTACGCTCAGCACACCTTGAATAGAAGGCAAGGCAGTCCTGTAAGAGTCAGCAAGTTGCCTATTTGCCTTTTATATTGTCACATCTGAATGTGGTTTTGCATTGTGGCTAAGCTTAACTGGCAGGAAGATACTTTGTTTTAAGCTGCTAGGTGTGTTGAAAGTCTCTTCAGCCTGTGTTTTCTCCAGTTTTTTGGAGCATGTATATTAGCTGACTTGAGGGCTAGAAATACACCAGCGCCTTTATTAACTTCTTCTGGATAATCTCATTTTCTGTGCTTCTCTTCCATATGAATCTTGTTTTGAAACAATCCTGAGTCAGTAGGACAGGCAAAAGTTTGTAGTAGGAAGCATTTTCTAGTAGCTTGCTGTGAGCTGGCCAGGGCTTTAACTCTTTTCTGCTGCATGTGAAACTCTTTGTTTTAAAAAATATTCTGCCCTTGGAGAATACTGAGGGTGAGCTTTTATAGGCCTTCAGGACCTGCAGTTGAGGGGTGGAGGGGAAGGTCAATTATCAGCTGTCTTGCAGCAATTGGTAACTTTTGAGTATTTATGTGCCTTTCTAACTTAGCAGTCAGGAACATTGGGGGGAGGAGAAAATGTTCTCATGGTGGGGGCTGGAGTAGCTTTAACCTCTGATGCTCAGTGGACCAAGATTAGCTTGTTTAAGGTTGTAGGGCTGTCTTGGGATTCCAGCAGCACAGGGGAGGATAGAAGTGCTCCTATCTTGTCTGTTCCTGTTTAGGCAAAGAAACAGCAACATGGAACCAGTGTGTGACCAGTAGATAAAACCTACGCCTGTAAAGGAAACTTCATAAGGTATTAACGTGAATAGGAGCCACTGTTAAGTATAAACTAAAAACTGACCCTGAGGTGGCAAAGCGGGAGAAGATCAGGATGTGTAGGAAGAGGAAGGGAGGGTAGGATAAGGGTGATTGGAAGTGCAGTGGAAAATAAGGTGCAATCTATCATGGGGGAGGAAAAGGCATTTCAGAATTTGAAGTGAGTAGTGGGACTTCTAAGCTAAGCTTGAGTAAATACCTTGGTATTTCTTAATATCAATGACTTAATGGTATTTTAAGGCTTCAGGCTGCAGTTAAAATGTTCTAGATCAAAGTACTGAGAGTGTGTATTGTAGCCACCCTCTTTCTTAAAGCAATCGGTGGAAGACAGAATGTTGTGTCATGGCCTGGGACTTGCTGTTATCACTCACAAATGGTGATTCTCTGCTGGACAAATTCTGCTGCATGTTCTGGAAGGAATGAGGCCATTCTGGATCTTGCTATGCTTAGCAGAAAACCTGCTTCTGAATGCTGCTGGGCCTGAAATCAAGTGGGGAGGTGAGCTGCTAGCAAGGTGATAGCTCCTGGATAAGGATAATGTACTCTCAAGGACATGCAGCCTCCACGAAGCTGGCCCAGCAGTTTGGGCGAATGGAAGGTGAAGCCAGCATGGTGAGGCTGCTGTATTCCTGAGACTCCCTGCCACCAGCTCCAGCCTCGCTGTAGGAGGTCAGCAAAGCATTCTTGTGGATTCTGACTGCGTTTTGGGGGGTTGCTGGTGTTGCACAATTTCCATGTGAGCTGGGCCAGGAGTGCTCAGCCCCAGGCTGTGCTCTGCAGGCACATGGGGGGCTTGGCCTGCATGGCCAAAGCTGCTGCTTGACCCCTCAAACTGAGGAAGCAGTGGCTTGGGTGGAGGTGTCCTGGGTGCTGCTGGGGGGAGCAGGGGTGAGCCAGCAAGGCTTTTGCTTGGAATGTGGCATCCTTGAATGTTTATAGTGTCCTTCCCTCTGTCAGGAGCCATGTGATCTGCAGGTTTCTGCAGAGAGTGATGCAGAGATCCCTCTGGCAGGAGAGGGCCAGTTTATTGCACAGCCAGAGGCAACAGGTGCTCTGGGCCTTCTGCTTCCTTGGCAAGCACTGCACTTGCTGAGGAATGCCATTTTAGTGTGACTACATTGAGCTGTTATTTCATCTTTATCGGTGTTTTACACAAAATAATTAAACCTTTGCATCACTGGAATTCTACAGTCCAAAGCCACAAATTTGGGGAAGCATTTTCCATGGCATAAGTAAGCATTTATGGTTCTTAATTCTGAGTTCTGAAATTGAACGTAAGGTTCAATTTTCCTGGTTGTGTGTAACCAGACCACTTCAGGACTGTTCAGCTCAATGTCAGTGGTAACAGCTAACCTGCCACAAAGGCTGCAAAATCCAGACTTTACATGTACTCTGTTGGCTCTGTACTGCTGCATGTCTGCAGTGTACTTTCAGATGTCCTTTTAGTATCCTGATTAAAAGGCAACTTATGCTTCTTGTGCTGAATATGACTAAAATGTACTTCCAGCAACTAATGCTGCTAATACCTGCTGGCCAGATCCTCTGCTGGTTAACTCCTGGGTGTTGAAACAAGGCCCTGTGGAACTGAGGGCTCTGTATAAACCACCAGAAAACATCATGATTTTTTAGTACTCTCTGGAGAGCACCTAAACCGCTTTAATTAGAAAGCGTGCTCTGTAAAAAGTAATGGATTCTAGGTAGTGGCAGATGTAATTACTACTGAAGTCTTGTTTGTGGGCTGTTGCTTGAATGACAGCAGGGAGGTGATCAGTAAGAGGAGAAGGTTTTTATAAGGTAGCTGACAATAAGCAGAAAGCTTTGACATGTGAGCCCTTGTGAAAGGGCTCCTTGCTCCTTCCAAGGGCCTGGCTATGTGAAAAACACCTGGATTAATCTGTCTTTGAGACCAAATACGTGTTTCAACTAGCAGACAGAAGTTGTACACAGTTGCTTGCAGTGGCAGATTCTTTTGTTAGAATGCAGAAGTGACACCGAGTCATCGGGAGCTGATACTAAAACTGCAAAGGGTGGAACTTTAAAAGCAGCAGCTCAGCCCTCTCACCAGAACTAAGAGACTTCAGTGGTTGAGGGCACTTCCTTCCACTGGGTGCCTGCAAGCATCAAGATGTTTTTGCATTTGGGTGAGGCCTGATCAGAAACTTAATGTCTGTCAGGCAGAAGCCTGGGTAGCTGATGGTCATCACAGCATTGCACTTAAGTAATCCAACCTTTTTTGTTTTTCCCTAGCGCCTCTAACAAATAGAAAAAAGCAAATGCTCTAAAATTCTACCTGGATTGGGTACAGTAATGATCTCTGCTGTTTCCTGGGCTTCTAGATCAGGTGTTTATCATGGTGTCCTAAATAGTACCCTAGTGTCTCTTTTCAGTCTTCTGGTCCTGAAACCTAGAAATGTTAACCAATACGATATCTATGTTATTGTGGAGGGCTCTGCTTTTTCTTGTTCTAATTTCCCAGATGGACAGGTGGACAGTATCTATACTGAACAGGGAGTAGCTTTGCTTGAATCCTCAAGAAACCTCAGGAATCCTGAAACAAGTCACAGACGAGTCCTGAGTGTAGAAGTGGGAGGTGTCAGAGAAGCTGTAACAGTTTCTGTAGTCATTGCAAACCAGACGCTGCTTCTGCGAAAGAGAAATGAGAGTTGAAAGTGAGAGTACTGTGCTGGCTTTGGGTGAATTTGCAGCTCTACCCAGCTGTTTCTCCTCTGTATGTCCTCTATCTGGGCATTTGCTACAAGTAAGAAATAATCCCTTCCCAGCTGCAGAGCTTGGATTATATCCCCTCGAGGGTATAGAGTGACAGATTGTTTTCTGGTAACTGGCATGGGGAAACTTCCGTTGTCTTGTCTCACTGCTTGGAGTCCAGGGAGGAAGCAGTGACATCCTAGCAGAAAGATGGATATGAAGAAGCTGCCAGACATGGTAGGCCAGAGAGTCAAGATGGAGTGGTGACCTGGGAAGGCCTTGGGTTGGATGCCTGTTGTGGTAAAAGACCAAGCTTGGGGCCTGGAGATGGTAGTTTAATTCCTTTACTCTGCACAGCCTTCATGTGACCATAAGCAGGTTAGTCCTCATTCCTGCTTGTAGGATGGGTGTAGAAGAGATGATGGCATGGATGGTCCTGTGTGTGGAGCTGTTGGTGCTGCAGAGCAGGTGCTTGTATTGGTCAGGGGTTGGTGAGGGACGTTTGTGGGTGCTCACTGAATTGGTGCTTTATAGATCTGTGCTGACAGGAGTGGGGCTTTCTGCTTCCCATTCAGGGAACAAATGCTACTCCAGCACTTTTTGTTGGGGAAAAAAGCACTCCCTCCTCCAGAAGTCAGACAGCATGAATGTTCCCTTTGTAGTCCGAGCCATGATTGTGTAATCCTAAATGTCTATGGCCTGAAGTTAGGAGCCCGCAGTGACCTTCACAGGACTAGAGCAGACCAGTGCTCTTAAAATCCTTGGTTTCATATAGCTCTGGGTCCTACTTACAGTTTGTGCAGTGTGCCAAGAGACACATGCCTAGGACACGTTAACTGCTTAATCTGACCAAGCAGGACCACTTTATGTTCATGTGTCTGTCTCTTGTGTAGTCAAGTGCTAGGCACAGAGGGGTGTGCAGACAGCATCTAATCATGTTACTTTCTCCACAAGACTTAGTAAGGGGAGTTCACAAATTCAGGACTCTCTGATTTGTGTAATCCTTTCCTTAGTTTAGCTGAGAGGAAATGGTTTCCTTTGTCTTATCATACTTTCCAGACTCAGCAGTTCATATTGTTAGCACTGCTGATCCTGTTTGGATGGTAAATAGAAGTAAGCAGGATGTAAAACACTGGGGTCTGCATCTTGCTGCTTTGGCTGGTGGTGTTTTCTGGCCGGGAAATGGGAAACATCAACCAGCTTACCTTTCATTTGGCAACAGACAGTGAGCTGTGCTCCCAGTGAAGCTAATGCCCGCTGGTGGCCTTCTACCTGTCCTTCCTGCAGTGCCTGAGTGGGGCAGCTTCTGCCCAAACCCGTGTCAGTGACCTCTAAACTGTGCACCTCTGTGCTGGTTGGTCTGTGACTTCCTAGCAAGGACCAGAATTGCCTGCCTGTATGGGAACATCATAGTCTGTCCTAAGTGGTGACTGGAAGGAAGTGACTGATGTTGGAATCCCTGTAGAGTTTGGAGTCCCACCATGTCCTTTTGGATGTGAACAGTGCCTGGGACTGCTAGGAGCTGTGTTCCAGGGCATGCTCTGTAAGTGTGCTGGTTGCCAAGGCAAAGGGCTAAAAGTCTTCTGTCCCTTCCATCTCCTGGGAAGCTTAATGTTCTGCATGCAAGGTCATTCCGTAGTCATTAGGCTTGAAAAGTTTTATCTCTTGCCTGCCTCCTTTTAATTCTAGCTAACAGCAAGGACACAGCAGATAGAAGTGTTTTTAGCATGGCGGGAGGGTGCAATGGCTGGGCTATCCCTCGTTTGTGCACAACAGTTTGATTATAGGGGAGGGCAGTGGCAGTGGCAAATGCTCCCTGGCCTGGCAGCTGTGTCCTCTGCAGGCAGCCAGAGAGACTTGTCACATACCAGATCTGGGCTGCAGATGGCCAGCCTCAGGGGAGGAAGCTTCCAAAGCCTTTGGGAAACAAAGCTTCACCTTGTAACAGGGAACCTGTCTGCAGTTCTCAGGCAGCTTTACAGAGGCTCAAAGCAGCATTTGGCCATCTGTGATAGGACAGGACTGCTCAGATCCTGGCACCATTTGCTTGTGGGATTGGGTGCTGAATTTTACTGTACCCAGGAGTTGTAGGAGCAGGCTACTGGCTGGTGTGGTTGGTGCTGCAGAGTGGTAAAATATCAGTCCTGGTGCAGTTCTTTAGTCTGCTTTTCCGAGAAGACCTTCAGAATTATCTCCAAAGGATAATCTCAGCATTCCTCCTGTCTCTGATGGTCACTCTTCAGCAAACTTCGTGTTGTGACTTTGATGTCTAGTGGTTTCTCCCTTATGCAGAAAATAAGAGTGATTTTTTTTAGGTGCAGCACTCAAGGGAGGGTCTCTTAGAAGACAGTTTTCATATGTAAGATGGAGGATCTTCAACTGAAAAAGCTATTCCACTGCTCTTTAAAAGTTTATGTATGCTTGAAATGATGTTCTGGGTCTAGGTTGTTGGAATGAATGAAGAAATAAGTCCCCAAAGGAAGATGCTGGCTCAGTTTAAGGCTATTTGAATCACTGGGAGAGCAATTCTGGTCATATATGCTGCTCCTGAAGGCAGTGGAGTAGTGCAGTGTGGTTCTTGTTGATGGCTGATGATCAATCAGCTTCACTAAACTGATATGATGCTTAATCAAGGATTATTCTATGAATTCTCTTGCAGCTGAGGTCTGTGTCTGTAGACCTGAATGTTGATCCTTCTCTCCAAATTGATATCCCTGATGCCCTAAGTGAAAAGGACAGAGTGAAGTTTACTGTGCACACTAAGGTAAGGTCATGAGCAAAAAGAGATTGTGCAAGTAATAGGTGTATTTGCAGTACACATACCTGCAAAGATGGGCTTGGCAATGAAGGAAATCTACTTAGGTGGAGATTGTCCACTTAAAGGTGGCCTGAGGATGTGTATATATATGCAGAAATTTCAGATTTCCTAGGATTAGAATTCTCTAAACTGAGACGTGTAGCTGATGATTAGGTTGGCTTTGCTAAGGAATCCTAGCTAGACACCACAAGGCTGGGGGTAGGAAATGAGCTACTGTGAAATGTCACAAAACAAACTGCATTAATGCTGTTCTACAACAGCACTTTTTTTTTTCTAACAGTCTCCTTAGTGGTACTGTTGAATAAGTGCCAGCTCAGCTAAAAGGGAGTGGGCAAGGCTCTTACTAAGCAGAATAGCTTCCTTTGGAAATGGACAGAACTGTTTCTAAAAGCACTCATTTACAAAACAGTAGGGCTTCTATATATTCTCTTCCAGACTACACTGCCAGCTTTTCAAAGCCCTGAGTTTTCAGTTACAAGGCAGCATGAAGACTTTGTGTGGTTACATGATGCACTCACTGAAACGGAAGAGTATGCAGGACTCATTGTAAGTACTTCCTAAAAAATGTGATTCTAACTCAAAAACTATAGCAATCTAAAGTGCCTACTAGTAAGGGCATGAAGTATATTTTATCAGTGTTACTGGTGTTTTATGACTTGGGTGTTCCCTGTGCTTCCTGTTGCCTTAACTACTAAACTGCTTGAGTGGTATGGCACTTACGTTAACTTGCCATATAGCTTGGAGCAGCAAAAGATGCTTTGAGAGTCCTTGACTCTGTGGTGGTATTAATATCTGCCTGAAGATGGCACAGTGAAATAATCTATTAAATATGATCTTTCCTTCTTATCATGATTCCTTAGCAGATGGCTGGCCATGGGGTGTATTACAGAAGCTGTTTCTCTGGGTTGCTTTCCCTCCTGAGGCTGGGATAACACAAACAAGGGACCTAGATGTCAACATGACTCTAGAATTCCTGGGTCATGCACTCTTTACCATGCTTTCCCATGACCAGACAAAAGAGTATTCTTCCAGAGAAGACTAGAAGTAATCTTGGAAAACTTTATTTGCTAATGTCTGACTAACTAATTCCTTGCCTAGATACCTCCAGCACCTTCAAAGCCTGACTTTGATGGTCCCAGAGAGAAGATGCAGAAGCTGGGGGAAGGAGAAGTGTCTATGACAAAAGAAGAGTTTGCCAAAATGAAGCAAGAGCTGGAAGCGTAAGTAAAATGAGTCTATTGCCAAAAGCTGCATTTGGAGAAGCCTTCTGGGAGAGCAACTCATTTGGAGATAACTGATCTTGAGTGTGACTGTTTTGAAGGGTGTCTTGAAAATCCTGGAGCTGGGGGGTTGCCAGAAGTTTCTTTCAAGCTGGAAAACTTCCTAGCTAAAGAGTTTGAAAGTAGCTTCACTCTCACAAGCTGGCTATTTCAGACATTCGCAGTTGAATATTGTCATGGGATAAACTTAAAGCAATTCTTTGTATATTGAAGAAGGCAGTACAAGAGAGGATCTCAGTCTGTTGTTTCCTTGCAGTGAATACCTCGCTGTCTTCAAGAAGACAGTCTCATCACATGAGATCTTCCTGCAGCGGATTGCTTCTCATCCTGTGCTCAGCAAAGATCGCAATTTTCATGTTTTCCTGGAGTATGACCAGGATGTAAGACTTTTTTCTTTGTTTCTCTTTCCAAGTGAGTCAAACTGTTAGGAGTGCTGTTTTTTTAGCTGGGCACAATCAGAACGTTCTGTGGATCTATGTGCAGCACCAGCAAGCAGATATCGCAAGTATTTCTGTGAGATGACTGAAAGATGAAAGCCTGACCTTTAGACCTTTCTCTGTTATAAATCTCAGTGCTTCTAAATGCTTGCCAAATTGGTCAGGAAGGCAATTTTGCATGTGTTTATCTTGGGAACAAGTATGGCTCGGGTGTACTTGTGCTGTGTTGCATGGTCCTAGCATGGAGGTATTAAAGTCAGTCCTGTATCTGTTTTGTCGCACCTAATTGAGTGATAGATGCTGACCTAATATGCAAGGAGAAACAGAGCTGTTTCTCGGAATGGGCAAAAATCTGTGGCACAGAATAGTTGAACTACTTGTAGCCAAGTCATTTGTTACATGTTACATTTTTATACGGGTATTATGGAGGGCTTGGAAATCAACCTGCTCTGTCATAGGCTAGGTATAAAGGATGTTACTACATTGCAAGTGTCAAAACAGTCACTTTTTTCCGTGCCTGGTATACCTTTAAAGTTGCTTTGGCCTCTCTGTTGCAGCTGAGTGTTCGGAGGAAAAATACTAAAGAGATGTTTGGTGGCTTTTTAAAAAGTGTAGTAAAGAGTGCTGATGAGGTCCTCTTCTCTGGAGTCAAGGTAAGGTTCTTGCTTTATCTCTTACCCTAATCTTGATTGTTTCTTGCTTCCTGCTCCAGGGAATTTAGTTGTGTCTGCTTCAGCCTTGCCGTGCATGAGGCTCAGTTACTGATATTAACCTGCCTTGTTACTGCTGTCCCAACTTGAGGGGAGTAGCCTGCATTAGTTTTGACTCCTGTAGAATTAAGACATTGGAGCTTTAGGCTGTTAAATTTCAGTGTATAATTAAAGTTTCTGGATGCAGAAGAGTTGCCTTAATACCTGATACTGTTGGGGAAGAAGGAGTTAAACTTTCAGGAAATGTGCTTGTGGCTTTTGTCCACTTTGGAGTTCTGAACAGAGATGAATTATGGGTTTCTGCTTAGACTAGACAAGATCAAACACCGAAGATTCCTCTGGTGTGGCTCTAGCTTTTCTGTCATGTTGCCATGGTAGCCCTTCCAACAGGCATGTTGTCCTACCTACAGTGTCACGAAGCATTACAATATGTATAATGTTTGGTGTGGATGTGAAACAAGCTTGTAAACTGCTTACTCCTTAGCTACAGTCTTGCAGCAGGCCTAGGAAACAAAATTCCAGCAGTTGATAATCCTGAGGGCTGTCCTATCCCGATTTACTGGCTGCTTCAGGCAACCTGCATCAGTATTTGAGTGTCCACCTTCACTGCATAGTGAGAAAGAAACTTGCCCAGTGGCTTGGTTTGTCAAACTCTTGGCTCACGCTTTGTCTTGAACAGTTTTTCAATTGGGATTGATGGACCTAATGCTCAGGCCCAGGCTGTGGTTGTTTCTTTGGCCCTTCCCAAATTACAGACGAGCTTGTATTCTGCAGTAACCCACTTAACAGGTCATATTCTTTTTCAGGAAGTAGAAGATTTTTTTGAGCAAGAGAAGACTTTTCTTGTGAACTACTACAACAGAATCAAGGATGCATGTGCAAAAGCAGATAAGATGACAAGATCTCATAAAAGTGAATCTTTTCAAAGCCCTTTCGAAAGATCATGCAGTTTTGCTGATTTCAGCCTGAAAACCTTGTCTTGTTCTTGCAGATGTTGCAGATGACTATATTTATACTTCAGCTTGTTTGAACAGCCTGGCATTGGAAGAACCTACAGTTATCAAAAAGTAAGCACTTCTAACTGTTCATAAACACATCCTGAGTCTGGGAATACCAAGTTTCTTCTGTAAAATCCAGAGGATTGAGTCATAGGTGGTTTGAGTTTCTTGAATTGCAAGCAAGTGGCATTAAAAGTTTCCTTCCTCTGGCACTCCTGGTGTGGCAGACCTAATGTTATCAATTACACCTAACTCTTGACGAGTTGATCTCTTCCCAATTGTGGCCTAGAGCTTACTTGTGCGGATCATCAAAACTCCTTAACAGAAATCTCTTTGGTTCTCTTCAGGTCCCAAACTGCTAGAGACCCTTGAAGAAAGGGTTTAAGCATATGTGTTCTAATGTGCTGTTAAATACAACTGCTCTAGGTCAGCTTACATTAGATCTGTACTATCTCCTGGACCTTTACACTACAAGAATAGTAGGGGATTTTTGAGCTGGGGAAACCCAGTCACCTCTTTTCAGGTGACTTCTTCCACCTTTCAACTTTGTTATCAATTTACCAAGACCTTGTTAAAACAGCGTGTGTAGCTGAATAAACAAGTTAGCTCATCCCTCTTGGATAGCAATAGGGAGATTCTCCACAAGACCTTTATGCTCTGGAGATCAGCATTGTTACATTTAATGGTGTTTTTGTAGTCTGGTAGGCAGTAATTCAGCACATTCAACCTTTTGTCCAGGTCCTTGCCTAAACGAGTCTTTTGTGAGCCCTTGTCTGGATCCGTATACAGGAGTAAACTCCCACCTTCAGCTTTTCTGAAGCTTATCAGACTAAGTATCTCAAACTTACTTATGCATTTTTTTCCTTCACTAGGTACTTGTTGAAAGTTGCAGAGCTCTTTGAGAAACTCAGGGTAAGAGAAGCTTTCATGGGGGCAGGTGTGGGGGAGAAGAATCTCTGACTGGGTGTTGCTTTTTTCTGTTACACACCAAATATCTGATATTTTTTTTCTTTTGCAGAAGGTAGAGAGTAGAGTTTCATCTGATGAAGACTTAAAGCTCTCTGAACTGTTGAGATACTACATGCTCAATATAGAAGCTGCTAAGGTGAGAACAGTTTTCCTTTTGAAGCCTTAATTTTGTTACAAGCAACATGACTCACTCATGATATTCTTTGTGCTTTAAGAAGATTGGAAAGTGGACCCCTGTTTTGCCTAAGAAACCTGACACACTTAAGCCACAGCAGAATATAGAAGCTATATATTAGCTAGCTGGAGCCCAGACACTTACAGAAGACCTTGGACCAATTTTTCTTTGGCATGTAAAGTGGAAGAACTCTTTAAATTTCTGTAAGTTAGAGCAAACTGAATTTAAGTCTGCAGCAGTCTTCTTTCCTGTCTCCTGCCTGAGTACCCATGGACTTGTCAATGAAATCAATGATGACTAATTAGTAGTTGGGATTGACTTCAGGATCTTTAGAGTACCTTAGCACAAATATGTGGTAACATGTGAAGGGTATTGGAGTCTGGACTTCTAGGACAGCTTCTACGTAGATTGATGCAAAAGCCTTGCTGGCAACTCTTTTCTAATCACAACTTGACAGGGGGATGACTATGCTGAAAAAAGGTATCTAGGTATAACCTACGGGGTCTCTACATCTAGTGTCTTACCTGTAATGTCAGGTACTACAGAACATCCTCTACAGCCTCCCTCAGTGGGGCGTACTGTTATTTAGACATCACAACTATGCTCCTACTAGATTAGAAAGGGATTGGCTCAGGGACCTGTACTACTTCTCATGTCTAGGTTAAGTACCAGTGCTTCAGTTAAACTGTCAGATCTCCAACAAATTAAATGTCTGCTGGAAGTAGACTGAGGGAATTCAGAAAGTACTTTTCATTCTCACTGTAGAGCTCCACCTTACAGCAGGACAAACTGCTTTAAGGGAAGAAATGATGCCTGTAGTAGCCCTCAGATTTTCTTCACTAAGGCATAAGTGGCTGTCCTGAAAATCTCGTGCTGCACTGTGAAAGGCTGCCAAGAGCAGGCTCTAATAGCTTGTTGGAAAAAGCAGAATCTGGTGCTGAAAGAAGTGAAACCTCCGGCTGCTAAGGTAGTTGTAACCTCAGTTTGGGAAGTAATCCTGCTAAGGCTCTGGTATGCTATTTCTGTCCACATCCAGGATCTTCTGTACAGACGAACCAGGGCTCTTGTTGACTACGAGAACTCGAACAAAGCTCTAGACAAAGCCAGACTAAAGAGCAAGGACGTCAGGCTGGCTGAGGCACATCAACAGGATTGCTGTCAGAAGTTTGAAAAGATTTCAGAATCTGCAAAACAAGGTAAACCAGGCTTTGCTGTATTTATGCTTAAAGGAGAGCTTAATGCAGTCGAGGTCTCCATCTGACCTTCAGCAACTGAAGGCTCTTGAACAAGTAGTCTGGACATCTCAAGGACAGTGTAGATGCCCGTAAAACTAATGCAGCTAAATATGTTTTAAAAATTCTCTGTAGCAGAGCAGTGTCAGTACTACACCAGCCTTGTTTGTAAGCCCTGAGTATTTGCTTTCTGCACTGAACTCTTGTTCTCAGCCTGAAGGTAACTACTTAGGCTTCTAATGATCTCAGAACTGTGCAAACAGGCTTTTGCTCTGTCCCAGTACAGCTGAGTGCCTTATACAGAGTTTCAAACACTGGTTCTTAGTAGAAGAGTGTGTATATATATATTTGGACAATATAAAGCAGAGGAAATACGTTACTTCTTTAGTGTATCTGGCTTTTAAATGTTCTGTGTTCTTACAGAGCATGTGTGGCTTTTTTGTTTTATTCCAGCTGTCTTCCTACAAAGCTCTTCTGTCTTAGGCTGTCTGTGTGTCATGTGATGGTTGTACCTCTGTCTACAAACAGCAAGACTAACTCTTGAGCTTTTTTTTATCAAATACTGCAATTAGAGCTGCACAACAGAACTCCTGAAAAGTAAGGGGCATTACTGAAACTTGCAACACTTTGTGTATCTCTCTTACCTTTTGCTTTTTTTTCATTCACTACAGAACTGATGAGCTTCAAACAGAAGAGAATAGCAGCATTCCGCAAAAACTTAATTGAAATGGCAGAACTGGAAATAAAACATGCAAAGGTGTGTTCTCTTTGGAATTTAACAGGCATGGGTTGAGAGAAGCGAGTATTGTGCAACTGGGAGGGTTTTCTGGGTCACCTGACTTCCATCAGGCAAGCCTCATCTGTGGGGTTTGACCCCTACGGTGTCTAGAGGCAGCTGCTGCTTCCAGTGCTCCTGAGTGCCATGACAAGAGCACATCCTACAGCTTGTGATCAGGCTGTCAATCCTCCTCACTTGGCTTGTCAGTGGAGGGGACACTGGCTTTGTAGCAGCCTCTGCCAAGCTTTGCTGAGCAGGCTTGAAGGGTCTGTTAACATAGGATAGAGAACAAAGCAGGAAGAGGTAACTGTACATCCTCAGCTTCTTTTGAAGAAGGAAAGTCTAATGTCCCACTCCCTGAGAGTACTGTACTTTACCACAGGCAGCTACTGAAGTGCTGAACTGGAATTAGACACAAAGGCCTTGGCAACACTGCTCAATTTGGCCCCCTCTAAAAGCTTCCTGTTGTCTTTTGCCCCCCTTCTTACCACAAACAGAGTCATGGTTGCTGGCCTGCAGGGAGAGGCAGATTGCAGACTGTATGATCTGTTCTTGATTCCTTACTGCTTGAATGCGTGTCTTTGCAGTAGAAGATCTTTAGCATTGGCACAGGCTACAAAATCCTGTGATGGACCCAATATTTGGGAAGCTACTTCATTCTGAAAGGCAGCATTTTAATTATTTGTCATACTCACCTGAAACTAATTCTCTTCCTTTGCAGAACAATGTGTCTCTCCTGCAGAGCTGTATTGACTTGTTCAAGAACTAAGGAGTCTTACTGTGAAAATGTGACAAAAGCATCAATTGCACTCAATGGCCAGGGGCAACTTATTGGCTTGATTTCATTAGCTTAAAATAAATATTGTCACGGAGATTGTTTGACTAATACTTAAATATGTTGATAGTGATATGGTGACTTTATTGGTATAAATGGGAGCTGAATTGTGTATGAATTGTCTGGATGTAGCTAACATCCTGTTGGCTGATAACTCAAAATGAGTCAAATGTAAGAAATTAATTTGCTGTTGACTGACTTCATCTAGCAGAAAAAGTTTACTGAGAATTCCTTTTTTGCAGGATCATAATCTGTCTCTTTGTGGCCCTGATATATTTAAACCTTGCAAATAAGAGTGACTTAAGGGTAATAATTTTATAAAGTAACTATCTTAGCATTCCACTTCCCAGACAGATTTCTACTACAATATATTTTGAATTTCTATAACTACATTCACTATTTGTACACTTGGGCAACACAGCAAATAAAGGTATCTGACGCAAGCTGTTGTATGGCAAAGAATTTGTGTGGCATGTAAAGTGACAAAGAGGCTTCAAGCACGGAACTATCACAAATTACTCATCACCTGGAATTCTTCAGAGCACTAGAGAGAAATATTTGACTCAAGAGGATTGTTCTTAGAATGGGTGTTGCAATGAAGTGTGTGGACTTCAAGTCACAGTGCTGTTTGAGTGACTGTCTGCAACTTTTACTTCCAATATGCTGCATATACAGCATTTGTAATTTTACACCTTCTGCTAGCATCAAGAGTCTGTTTAAATATTCAGGGCTTCTGGAAGCAGAGGCCTAGACAGTCTTCTGTAAGGTATAAGCCTCTTGAAACTTTGCATGACCAGCTGGGCTCACACTGCTGGAGCTGAGGTGGCTCAGCCCATAAACCCCAGGGCCATCATTGGACAGGTTACTATCAGCTGGCACAATGGATATAGGTCAGTGAGTCATATCCTGCTAGGCTTTTTGGGTAAGATGAGTGTCTCAGCCTTGCTTCATTTCATGTGACTACACTTGTAATCATGATCAAAGTAGGTTCTGTGGCTGTGCTGTGGGCAGACTGCCTGAAGCAGCTTCAACCAGAGAAACTCTGAGACTGGGCAGCTCAGTGGCAATTTCTAAGGGTTTACTTTCCTGTGACCTACTGCTTTTTCTTCTTGGTACCTCATGAAAGCTGAGCAGTTTTTGCCAGCCACACCATCCTGCAGCAGAGTCGCTGGAAAATGTCTGAACTCTTTTTACCTTTATTTGACAGGAATAGTTTCAACTTGTGGTTGTTTGCCAAAAGCACGCTGCGCATAGGTGGTGTCTGTATAGCTGACAGTGATGTCACCTATGACAGATGTCTGATAAGCTCCTAGCCACTTGTCCTGGGACCATTAGTGGTCCCAAACTGGATGATGCATGCTGGCAAAAAGCTTTGGTTTTTCCTAAAAAAGTACACGGTTTATCCTAAACTAGTTCAACTTGGTTCAAAGGCCCTTCTTACTTTCTGCAGTGAAAGGGTGCAGTTGTTTTTACCATGGCAAGCAACACTTTATGTCTCTACTCCAAAAGTGGCCCAGACTATGGTGGGTTTCATGCACTGCCAGTAGTATTGTGTTTGAAGCTCAGACACCCTTTTTCTGTTTCAAATACCCTTTTAGAGCTTTTCCTTGAGATATTTGTTCTTGTGTTGTTGGCACTCTAAATTCTTGACCTACCTTAATCTAAGTCAAGATATTAATGTGAGCAGATTAAAAGCATGTAAAACACTTTGAGTGGCTGTAATTATATCTTTGTACTGCTGTTGCAGTTATTGTAGTTACAGTTAATTTACAATAACTGCAAGAACTCTGCAAAGCAGTCTCTGCCACTGCCGCTGTTGCTCTGGAGGAAGCTGCTCTGTGTCAGCTGCTGCCAGCAGAGTGCACTGCAGTCAGCTTCGATGTGGTGACGGAAAACAAGCCACAGGACAGCTCATGCTTCTGTAGGCCAGTGGGTGGCAGGCTGCAACAGCCACAGGTAACCTGCTCCCACGTTTCCTCTCAAACCGAGTTGGTGATGAAGTCCTGAAAAGGCTGCTGCACCCCCCAGTTTCTTACCTGGTAGCTAGACCGATGTTGACATATAAGAGAAATAAGCTGTGTCTGTAGGCAGCCTTGCTCCTAAGGAAGGACAGAAATATTCCTTTAACGCAGGTAATACCATTGGACCTGACTTTTCTTGTAGCAGGGCCTTCAATAAAGCCTTAGCAGAATGAAAATCAGTTTGGGCAAATCAGAAATATTGCTGAGACTAATTTAAAAGGCTGGTTGGGGTGGATAAGACCAGAGTTCCATAGATGTCCCAAACAAGGATTGACCAATGTACATTTACTGATTCCATCAGTAAAGCAGTTTAACTTTACAAGCTTGTTCCTCTAGTTTATCCGTTAAAAATTGGCTTTGGAGAACAGGCACAAGCCTTATCACTGTGATAGTGACTGCTGTGAAAAGCCACACACTGCAGATGTCAGTTCTTCTCTCCCCCTTTGAAT
The DNA here is from genome assembly GCA_013400915.1 of Pardalotus punctatus. Taxonomy (NCBI): domain Eukaryota; kingdom Metazoa; phylum Chordata; class Aves; order Passeriformes; family Pardalotidae; genus Pardalotus; species Pardalotus punctatus. The sequence continues at coordinate 74,198 of VZTX01012903.1, read as the reverse complement.
GAGATCAGAGGAAAATCTACTGTTTGGTCAAGTTTGCTAAGGTTTGTTAAACACCCAGCTGTGGAAGTTGCACTCCAAGGGAGAATGTTCCTGCTGGCATGCAGCTGCTGGGCTGGATAGGGTGTTAGAGGATACAGTGCTCCCTTCTCCATAGGATAAGTTTGGAGTCCAGCTTTTCTCTCCCACCTTGGGGAGGAGCAGATATTATTTTGTCCTCCCAAAAGAAGCATGGATCGTGAGGAATCATTTCTGTGGTGGGTGAAACAGGCACTGATTGTACTTAGGGAGTTGGAAGTGTCTGGATATTGAAAAACTGCAGATGGGAACCAACCTGGTCACATAAGTGAGGCTCAAAAATATGTCCTGTTGTACAGGACTGTGATTCCAGGTGGTGCAATAAAATGGGTCTGTGGCCATAGAAAGGGAATTGATTAAGGATCAAATGCACCTCAAGAAGGAACTGGTCTGCCCTGGTGTATGCAAGTAGTCATGACTCTAGGAAGACACATCACTAATACTGAGGCTGGTAAACAAAACAATATTTTGTGTGCCTTTGGGATACATAACGCCTGGAAGAGCAGTGTACTCTTTATGCTGGTTGTTGCTGTGCTTCCCACAGTGATTCTGCACCTATCACTGGCTTTATAAGCCAGAAACTCTGCTAACACCCTGGCCTGACTGGGGGCAGAAATTCATCTGCCCTCCAAATTATCTTGGGATGATTACTGATGTTTTAATTAGGGATTCACATAACAAGTTGTTTGGGGGGGTGGCTCTTTGTTTTTGCTTCTAATGTGTTCCTAATTTATTCTGCTTTTCTTCATCCTGTTTCTTCTGGATTGCACACTCTGTAGGGGAGCTCTGATCTGACGCCCTGCCTTGTGCTATGCTTCTGACAGCAAATGTGAATTTCTCAAAACATGGGCTTGGGAAGGTTTTCTCAGCAGGTATTAAATTTCTGCCTTGCCATCTCTTTCAACAGATTGGGAGAAGTTGCTTGTTTGTGCTGTGAAGCAGAGAGCTCTGCAGAGTTCCTGTTCTTAGATGGAGTTTTCAGTTCTTCCCTGCTCTCACAGCACTTGCTGCCATGGTTGAGAGCACAGTTAAGAGTGATTTCAGTTTGTACTCCTAAACACCTGCGTCATTGCTTGGTGACAGTGGAATATCTGAAATGGATTTGAAGTCGGTCCATTGGCGGATCACTGCTCACCGGTGAATGAGTGTAGGCACCGGTGATCCGTTTAATCCCTCAGATTGTTGCCTGGCTCTGGCTTTGGACCTGCAGCTCACTGTTTACCAAAAATTGTGTTTCATCTGCTATCAAAAGCTCAGTGGCTGAGTTCTGGTGTGGGTTTAGCCTTGCTTTTTGTTTACTATTACAAAGCCAATGAGAAGGCCCAGCTGAGATCAGAGTCCAGCTCAGCTGGGTTTTCATGCTTGCATGCTAAAAATAATCCCTGCTAGGAGTGCTTTGTAACTTAAACAGACAAGCAGGAATGGTGCCTGTTTTACAGGACAGGGAATTCAGGTAGTGTGTGGAAAAGGTGACTTGCCTCTGGTTCCATGGGGAGCTTTTGTCAGAGCCAGGAATTTAACTTGAATCTGAAATTCCACTCCAGGCTTCCTGCTGTCTTGATCAGCAGCTCTTGGAAGTGGTCGAATGAGTGCTGCTGGATTTGAGTTTGCTTGCCCTTGGCTGTGGTTTGCTGCTCTTCTGTGCAGATGTGGCAACTGCCAATGTCACTATTCTGTCTTTGTTCCAGTGCAGTGAAACATTTTGGTCAGTTTAAGTGACTTTTAGTGCTCTCTCCTGTGGGTCTGTTTTAGTAGAATTGCAAGGTCACTTTCTGCAAGAGAGGCTGCTGCAGTCCTGGCAGGCAGAAATGCATTGCAAGAGCTCTTGTGCTGGTGCTTTGGTTTCTTGTCAGCACTTAAAAGTAGAGAGCAGTGGAATGTGTGCACTTACTGCTTGCAGCACTTTCTTAGCTGAGACTGTAGAAGTCTTCCCTACCAGTTAAGGGATTCTCATTCCTTTTCTGTTCCTTGTGTTTAATGTTGCTTTGGTGTTACTCAACAACTTTCTTAAGCCTGTTCTGTGTGGGGAAAATGCCCCTGAGAGTCTGACTCACTGGTATAAAATAGGAGTAAAAAGAACTTTAAGGTTCCTATTTGATGCTAGTCTACTGCCTGCTTTGAAAACAGTGTCCTGCTTTATTATGTCTGGTTTAGTTAGGATCAAGTTTTTTCTGCTCCCTGGCTGAGGAATTTTAAAAGAAAAAAGTAGGAAGAAGAAAGGCCAACTCTGAAACAGCACAGGTTTAGATTGCACCTGTGGCTCAGCCCAAAAATGTACCTCAGGTTTAGTATAATTCAGTCAGGGACTTCCAGCTCTTTCTTGAACTGCTCCTCCTTGAAGGCCTTGCTAAACAAAGCCTCTTTAAGCATAAGAGATTAATGAGAAATGTTCTAGTACAGTAAAATTTCAGGCAGCAATGGATGTAGTTTAATCATGAGCTCACTGTCACTGAAAGGGGATGGCCTCACTTCCCCTCCTATTTTGTTCTTATTGCATCCCTTGGGCTGGTCCTGATGTTCGTGTGGCCTCAGGCCAAGCTGATGTAACTCACTAAAATGGCATGAGATGGGCCAAAACAAAACCAAGGCTTTTTGCCGAGTTGGCGCACTGAATCTGTGTCTCTGGAGCTGAGAAGCACACAGACCTGTGCAAGGGAGACTCGGAGGGGATGGAGAGGGACACGTTGCTGGGGAGGCTTAGTTTGGCTCAGCTGTGTTTTGGAACTGTTGGACAAGCACTGGTCCAGTGAGTGCTTCCCTTTCAGGAAAGAGTGGCAGAGTTACTTCTAAACCTGCAACAGGAAGATCTGGGCCATCAAAGTCCAGGGCTGCCTGCATGACAGGGACTGTCTTTGAACTGGGAACTGTGCCTTGTTGGAAAAAGGAAAAACCTTGTCCTTTGGAAGGTGCACAGACAGCTCTTGCTAGGAGGTGCTGGTTGTTGATGACTTCTTCGGAAAGACTTGTGTGACCAGTGCTTGAGAAACTCCCCCTGCATGTGCAGTGCAGCCCTGGAGGTTTACCCCCACTGGCAAACCTTTTAAGGAAGGTGGCCGAGTGGATTGGGACCATGGGCATGGAAAACATCAGCAAGTTAAAGCCAGGAGCTAGCAGGCTGTGCCACTTTAAAATTTTTCATTCTGTTCTGGAGATTATTGGCACAGCCTCCTTCAGTAAATGCAAAGTGGTTGCCATGGAGGACAGGAAATCCCTCGTCTGCACAGAGAAAGAAAACATTGGAAACTGTCCTACTGTAAAGCACAGCTGCCTCTGTGCTGGGAGAGGGGTGCTTGCTTCTACGGAATGTTTTCCAAAGGTCTCTGTTTTTGTCTGCAAATCTTTGCACATATTTGCTCTGATTCTTAGTGGGCTGCTTGTGCGTTTAAGAAGAGTTGGACAAAGGAAATGAGAGCAGCTGGTTAGGACTAGTTTTAAGTGCCCCATTAATGTGAGAAGCAGGAGGGATTTTCACTTGGAAGTAAGATACTTAGCAAACTTTCAGTGTATGCCTCTCCGTTTAACTCTGCAGCTCCTCTCATTCCTGTTTCCCTCTACGTTCCCTCCTGCCTTTTCTTGCCTCAGACCTCTTGGAGCAGCAGGCCACATCATCAAGCTGCATAAAGGCTGAGCTTCCTGGTTGCTGCTAACCCATGAATACCTAACCCATCACCAGGGTTGTCACTCTTCCCTATAGACTGCTTCAGAGGCCAGATGAGCAGGTTACCACTGATATACACCAGTGATTATTGATCACCTGTAGATATTGATCACCACTGGTTCAGGACTTTCCTTGCCTCCAGAAACAGGTGCGGGTGTGGTTCTGTCCCAGTGCTGTCCTCTCTGTCTGCACCACTGCAGTCCCAAGTTGTGTTTTGAACAGAAAAAGAGGAAGCCATGTCTGACTTGGTGAGCTTTAGCCTTTGTTTGGCAATGTTTTCTGGGCCAAGTTTTCGAGCTGATGCTCATGAAGCTGGACTTGTTTCAAGGCTCCAGAGGATAGTCCTGCAAGTTCTGGTGTTCCCCATGGTGTTCTGGGAGGTGTTCTGGCTGGAGAGGAAAGGAGGCTGTGCTCATCAACTTCTCATTGTACACCAGTCACTACTTTCAACATGACGTGTTAAATCAGCAGCAAGGTCTCTGGGGATCCCTCCTGGAATTGCTCGTAGGGACATTGTGGGTGAATTTAAGATACCTTTGGCACCCAGTGTGATGGGAACGGTGTCAAAATCCCAGAACTCCTGTATCCTTCCTGAAGCTGCTCCAGAATTTCCCTTGCAGCTGTTCCCAGCCTTGCCACAGCCCAGTTTTTATGCAGTGCAGAATGTTCAAACAACCCTCTTGCTCTGCTTCTTCTCACGTTGGGAGAGAGTCTTCTGACGTCACCTGGCATGGCTGTGTTGACTCACATCAATGCAAGACTGATTTACACCAGCAGGGCTCCCTGGCTGTGTTTGCCCAGCCTTGGATATGGCAAGTTGTGACGTCTGTCTGCAGTCAACATAAGGCGACCTGATCCATGTCTTCCTTTTATGACTGACCACAATGGGCCACATCCTCCTTTCCACTACCAGCCCTCCCTAGGTATATTTGCACAAGTCAAGTCCCACCCTCTGTGCTGCTTTATTTTCCCATCCATAGCTGGGAATCCTGTGTGTTTAGGTGTCTTCACCTTGCTGGGATGGGGTTCCCCTTCCCTGATGTGAGGCTGGGCTTTTTAGGCTTCACATCCATCTGTTGAAGAAAGCCAACTTAACCCTGGGCATGGCATTCTGGGGCTGGACTGGCATGGTTTAGCCCGTTGGTGTCGGGCCTGGCTGGGTTTCTTTAGGGCTACTTGATTCTCAGAGTGTTTCTAGTCCTTTGGCCTGTAAAATCTGCAGGGTGACATGGAAACCACTCACTGATGTCAATAAGACAACATGAAAAAGAAAACCCCTGCCTGTCCCTTAGGTGTGTGCAAAAGGAGGAATGAAAGGCAATAAATGAAAACAGAGATGGTCTTGCTCATCTTCAATTTGGTTGTCAATGACAACCATTCTGGAAACTGTGTTGCATGGAGCCTGTTCTTTTAATTTTTTAGAGGACCAGGCCATCCTTTTGTTAGAAGAGTACTTGGCTGAAGGGTAAACAAATCTCTCACATTAGACCTCAGCACAGCATCTTCTTCCTTTGTGGCAAGGACTGGCAAAAAGGACATCAAGAGCCTGGTATTCTGCAGGAGGCAATGCCAATGGAGCCAATGCTCCAAAAAAAGAACTGGGCTGTTGTTTGTCTGCCCATCTTTTGCATTTTGGATACACACACCTCTCTTTATGTGGGACACTTCAAGGGGCTCTGGAGAGGATGACTTAGAAAATCCTTTGGGTTGCATTAAACCAAGTGCAAAATGTAATGTGGCTCAGCCTTCACTCGAGTACAAGGGGGGAAAATGCAAGATTTATTTGCTATCCTTGGGGCTGTGCATGTAATTTTTGTGTGCTCAAGTGAAATGGCAAGCTGGAGGACGTGCTCTGGAGGGAGAAACAGGACGCTTGGCTTAAAAGGTTTCCTTAGGCAGGATGATTTGGTCTACAGAAACTGGTTAATCATAAAAGCCATGTGGTGTGCGAGGACACAAAGCTTAACCTGCCAAAGCTTCCTTGGTGCACACAACAAGCAGGGGGAGGAACAATGCAAACAGGGAGTTCTCTGTGGGAGACAAGCATCCCTGTGTCTTAGGGGAGAAATCTTTGCAAATAAACCACCTGGCTCTGGTTGGTTACTGAGGAGCTAAAAAAAGGAGCAAGGACACAGGGAGGACACTGCTGGCTGATGGCTGGTGAGAGATGGATTGCTTTGGGGAAAGATGGAGGTGGTGACAGCTTCCTGCCCTCCTTCCTGCCCCGACTCCAGCCACGGCAGGAAGGATGTAGGAGTCATGTTATCGCATGCTGGCATTGTGCTGTTGAATATTCTTGCCTGGTGCTCAGTAACGCGCTCCAAAGTGGGTGGTGCAGATAAGAAGGGGCCTGCAAGTGTGGCTTGGGGAGCAGGCACAGCAGATAGCCACAGATCCATTCCTTGCTCCTGGAACAATGAATCTGGGGTCTTCTGGCAGCTCCCCTGGGGGCTGGACAGGTAGAGCACTTCTGGGGACGTTGCTGGAGGTATAAAAAGGGACCAATTCTTTTAAAAGCACAACAGACAGAAGGAAATGGGAGCTCTGAGTGCACCTCCTGTCCTCTGTCTGCCCCACTATGCCAGTTTGTGCATATCCTGTGCCTACCAAAGCCACAAGATAAAGCAGCTCTGGAAGGAGACTTGTTTTCTGGGTGAGTGGCTGAGCTCTGGGCTGAAATGACGCAGTCCTTGTTTGAGTGGCTGTCCTGCAGCTCTGCAAAGGCGTGACAAAGCAGGCAGGGGAGAAGTGGGGAGGTGTCTGTCCCGCAGATGGTTGCAAAGGGGGGGCCAGCACTATAGGGTGCTGATTCCTCACTAATTTGGCCAGAGGTGTGGCAGTACCCCCCAGCTCCAGCACTTTCCAGCAGCACAGCCCTGTGACTTTTCAGGGCTGAGGGGTGGTTTCCCTTGCTGTCCCAAGAAGGTGAGGAAGATGCTGTGTTGGATGGACACGTGTTTGAGCTGCTTTGCCCGGGGCATGCCACGGGCAATTGGACAGTGAGTCAAGCAGTGTCCTGGGCTGCACAGTGGATTTGGGAGCATTTTCTGTCCTTATAATTTCAGCCTGGATGCACTGCAGAGCATGGATACATCGTGGGTCCACTGACCTTACAGAAAGGTGTTTCTCAGCATTCTCAGCTGCAAAGTTGCTCAAAGATAGGGCCTTTGATAGTGTTTGTGTAACACCCCGTGCAGAGGCATCCCAATGCCAGCTCTAAGTCATCATCTCAGGAGCAGGTGCTTCCTGAGCCCTCTGAACCTTTGCGGCTCTTTGCTCTGCAGAGCTGGACCAGAGAAAATGGGTCCATCCCCTTGGCCTAGAATTGTAGGAATGCTTCAAGGAAAAAGTTGTAACGCTGCAGTGAACAAGTACAGATAGAAGGGGGGAAGATGGAGGGGAGAGACAGTTCACCCACAACACTGGAATAAATCAAGGATCCTCTGGCTGCAGGAATAATGTATCTTAAGTGTTCTCAGCCAAGCAGAGAGATGTGTATCCCTCCACATCTGTGACTGTCATGTTTGCTGATGAGGAGTGTCCATGTGCCAGCCACTCGGTTCCCATATGGAGGAGATGCTGTTTGCTTGGTGGAAGGAGAGGGTAAAGAAGACCTCTGCTCTGCCCTGAACGTCCCTGTGAGCTCCACCATTCCTTGTATCCCTGCCTGGACATTCCTTTAGGCCTCCTGTGCCTCCTGGCTGGGCTGTGCAGGATGTGCTCCTGCCATATGGGTTTTTTTGCCGTGAGTGATTGAGCCCAGAAATCTGATACATGAAAGCAATATCACGGCTGATTTCCTGGAGCCAGTAAGGACAGGGATTGGAAAAATACCTTGACATGTTTCAGTGAGGCGTTCCTTGTAGCATAGCTCTAGGCTGGGGAATGAACAGCAGAAAGTGGAGGGTGATGGGCCATGACAAGGACACAACAGCAGGCAGGAGAAGGGGATTTTAATGTGTGTTTCCATACTACAGGGTCCTGCTGTAAATTTGGGAGGAATATGCTCTTTTACTGAGGCAAGGCTGAGTGAAATTCTCCCTGTTAAGCATCAAAGGCAGGCTGTGCTTCCCTGGCAAGTGCAACTTGCTTTCCCGCCTCAGGAAAAGGAGAAACCCCAGGAAGATGGCGTCATGCTTTGGATGGCTGCAAAGGTCAGATCAAAGAAGAATCCATAAATGTGCCTGCAAAAACTGGAATGAGAGAGAGTTTACTCACCCCAGGGTGCTTGTACTTAGGTCTGCAGCTGGGGAAATGAGCATGCAGGGGGCTACATTGCTGTAAAGAAGTTAAAGGTATGCAGGGGTGTTTTGTGGGCAGGTCTGGCCAAGTCTGTGTTATTAAATTACCTCCAGAACAGGGCAGCCATGTCCCTGCTGCTGCTGGAAGTGCTGTCTGACCCATGCTGTCTCTCAAATCTTGGATACCTGCACAATGAAGCTCCTTGGCATGGGCTGAAGCCATACCAGGAGCTATCTTAAGAGTCGTGGCTCCAATTCCCAGCTAGCCCAGAAACTGCCTCCTCTTTGCTTTGATCTAGTGGGTTGGTCCCAGCTGATCTGTGTGAGGAATATTCAAGCTCTGGGACAACCTGGACAAGGAAAAGTCTGAACTAAAGGAGGGTCTTTGGGCATTTGTTGGTGTCTGGGAGGAGGTGGTGGGGGTTCCTGTGGCCGCTCATCTTTCTTGCAAATGTGCCAGTCTTTCCTGCTGGGCAGCAGGCTCCTCGTGGCCCCAGTGCCCGACGTGGGGTGTTGAGGTTGAGGTTCCTGTGCTAGAGAACCTTGTGTATCACTAGGGCCTGTGATTGTTTGGCATATTAATAGGATTGTTTTCCCACTTCAGCTGCATTCAGATCAGCATCCCAGCTTTAAACCAAATGCTTTGACATCAGTCCAAAAAAAGAATATTTGTTGCTGAATCCGGGATTTGCCAGGTCTGTCTGTGCAGCAGGCACAGGTACCCTGGCAGCTCTGCTTGCTGCCCAGTGGCAGCCACAATGTCTGGCAGAGCTCCCACCCTCACCTTGTCTGTAAATATTTGTATCCCTCCCTGGTCAATCAACAGCCTGCTATTTGCACAGGGAGAAGGCAACAGATATTTGAAGAATTAATTTTCTGTGCAGCCCGTTCACAGGAGCTGCATAGGAAGGGTTCTTGGTGGGACTACAGGATAACAAATAGAGGGAGCAGCAGTAATTCCTTCTGCTGTGTAATGATGCCAAGGGGCATGGTCTCAGCGATGTTTCTTCAGGGATTTATGGAGCACTGAGCTTATCTAGCATTTGCCTGCAAAACAGGAGGTCCTCTAGGCTTGAAGCACCGGGGTTTGTAGGCAGCTGCAAGGAACAGGGCTCTTACTAATGACGTGTCTAATCTCTCATCTCCCAGTGCTTTCCTGAGTCAGCCAGTCCCAGTGGTTACAGATTTACAGGGTTTTTTGTAAGCTTCACCGTGGGCCTGCGGTAACCCAGGTGCCCAGGGGCAGCATAAGGTGGGCAGGCATTCCTTGCCTGCACTCCTGCAGAGCCACAGCCCCTCTGGGATCAGCAACATTCCCAGTGCACTGGGCAGGTTTCTGCTGCCATGTGGCGCAAAGGGAGATGGTGGGGCTCCGATTTCAGGCTCAGCAGCCTTAACTTCTTGAGGGCCTTGCTTGGCAGTTCCTTGCTGCCTGAATATCACCCTCCCTTCCATGTGCCTGGATCCATCAATGTTACATTGCATCCACAGCAGGAGGGTTGTCACCCATGTGATTTTCTGCCCAGCCTTGCCCCATCAGTGGCTGTGTGGAGGATTGGATCAGGAATCTGCTCCAGTGTAAAACCTTCTTCCCTCCTGAAGGATCCTTCATCATCCTCACTAATCCCAGACATATCTTGTTCCATCATACCAAAAAAAGTGTCTGGCAGTTTTCAAACTGTCAGGGTGTCCTGATCCCACTCAGAGATGAGAGAAGGGAGAAGGATGAGGAGACAAACTAGGCACAGTGCAAATCATTACCCTAATTTCTTCATCTCTAAACTGCTGTAATCACTGTAGAAGATGTAACGTGCACCTTTTAGGGCACACCTCCGTTACAGCCTTTGGTTGGTGGATTGGTGTGTGGACTGCTGGTACCACCCTTGCAGCAGCCTGGAGCATGTCAGGCATCCCAAGCAGGATGGCTGCTCCCATGATGAAGCAAAGGGAAGCATCTCTGGGTGTTAATGCACTGCTCACCTCTGCTGGGGTCTGCTTGACAAGATTTCACTTCCAGCCTTTTTCCGGATGCTGTTCAGAAATACCCACCCTCTCCCTGCTCAAACAGAAGAAGCTTTTTGGGAAACACTGGCCAAATGGTTCTCTTTGCAGCAACATAATACTAATACTCCCTGTTCTTGCCTCCCTCTTTAACCACAACACCGCTTTGTGTGAGACCGGGAGTCAAACTGAACAGGGAACTGATCCAGGCTAAAAAGAACCTGGTGAAACGGATGGTTTAGGTCCCACACCACTTGAGAGAGTGTGGCCATGATCAGACATATTAGGTCGATTTCCTAAGAGCTGCTCTAGGTTTTGGGTACAGGCGTATTTTTCCTGAAAAGCTACAAACCTGGTATCAGAGAAGGGTTTGGAGAAAATGCAGCTTTCTCTATTTGCATGTCAGCTTTTGAAGGTAATACAGCATATCTCAGGGCAAGGGAGCCCCAAACCCTTAATTACACCCAGAACTGGCCAAAATGAGTGTGAATGGTGCAGCAGATGGAGTCTGACATTGTTCCATTTTCTGATTGTCTTGTTGGGGAGATGTTTGCCCTGGTTAGAGGGGTGTAGTATTGACACAGAGTTAGAAACGCTCTATTTTGACCTGGTGAAGGGGAAGGCAGCAGCACAAGGGGTTGGCCTACAAAGAGGCAAGGAGGCAGCTGGTGTTTTTACTGGTAAGTCTCTGCTTCCTCCACTTGCAAGTTTTCACACAGTGTATTCCCACTTCCTCAGGAAGTGCTCATTCTTTTGAGTGCAGTAGCAGTTTTATTAATGGCTTTACTGGGTTGAAAGGAGGGATACTGCTCTTTCAGAAATGGCTTGTCACATTTTTTTTGCTCAGTGCAGAACATCTGATGGCCCTGTCTTGCCAAGTTCAGCCATGCTCTGCCCATATTTTTTGACTGTCTCAGGGCACTGGAAGGAAGACTTTTTAGGGTATGTTTTCTTTTAACTCTCTCCATTTGTCACCCTCCTTGTGGGTTCAACTTGGAATGACCCGGGTGAGGAACTGGCTCTTCTCACTCGCCGGAGCAGGGACAGCCTGGCCTGTGGGAGAAAGGTCATGCCTGCATGTCCTGCTAAATGAGGCAAGGCCAGTCCTTCTCCAGCCTGGCTGCCCGTGTGGCTTGGTTTGTAGCCCAGTGAAGCCCAGCGGTGCTCTCTCAGTCACACTGGGGAGTGGCATGCAGCAGGATGCTCAGGGGAGTGGCAAGTGTGACAGCCACAGGGTCACAACCACCCTGCACCAGGGCAATCAAACCTGCCTGCAAGAAGGGCTGCAGCCTTCAGATGATTTAAGGAGTGGGTCACTAGGGCCACAGCAGCACAGTGCGGGGCTCAGAGGAATTCCTGCCTGCTGGAACATGGAAACCACATCCCTGCTTCTGCCAGAGGCTGGTCTCCAGCCTCTCTCTATTTAGACCCTAAGGAAGTGTGGAAACCCCTGAGAAGAGCTGGAAGTGCTGTTGCTGTTCTTTAGCAGGTTATCCCCTTCCAGAGGAGATTCCAGAGCATGCTGGAGGTAACATTTCCTCCTCTTGTTCTCCTTGGTTGCCCAGTGCCCAGTCTTGGAAAATGGTGGCGACTGGGGAGGTACAAACCTGTTGGGTACTTGCATCTCACATCAGCAGTTCAGTGTTTATGGGGTACCTAGTTTTACTCCTGAAAGTGCTGGGAAAGCCCCCTCCCTCAGCACACCACACTTCAGTGCCTCTTCAGAGGAGGTGTCCTGGCCTTGGGCTGGGGAAGCTGTTAATGGAAACAGACTATTCTTGTCCTTTTGGCCACCTGCAGAAACGATCACAACTGCAGAAGTCTGGACAGCTTAGAAGTGCTTTGTGTAGCTGCTGTCCTCCCATCTTGGGTACCTCTAACCTCATAGGTATTTTTCCATGCTCTTTGTTTGGTTTGGTTTGGGGTTTTTTTAGTGTTTTAAGTTTCTTATGCTCTTCTGTGAGCATGATAGAGAAGCTTAAATTTGTCTATTCATGTGTGGCCCTCCCATAACGGTATTCCAAGGCTCTACCCTGCAGAATGAAGCGAGGGCAGCAGTGCTGCTTTGTCACGTGATGCATCCTCTGTCCTGTCCTTTGCCATGCTCCTTCCCTGGGCTGCAGGCTGTGGTTTCAAGGCTCCTGGCAACTACATCAGAAAATATCCCAGCCCCGTGACGCAAGGCACTAATGACCGATGCAAACTCACTTTTCTGGTTCAGATTTGTTAAATATTTTTGGCTGTCTGGAAGGCCCTGTTCCACATCAGGAGCTGCCTGTCTCCATGTCCCATTGACAGCATGCTGGACTTGCTTTCCTGCACAGAGACAACATGAACTCCATCAACCATGTCTAATTGGGCAGAAATTAGATGTTCTGCTTATGCAAAACTGAGCTGAAATGTATGCTGCTGAGTGGACTGGTGCACAGATGCTGTGTTCCTGATGGTGGACATTCAGCCCTGGCACTTGGATGCTCTCCCTGTGTCTTGGCACAGCCTGCTGGGATGAGAAGCTGGCTGTGATCCTGTCTCACAGCAGGCAGTGCTGGGTCTTGCCCACTGCAGGTGCAGATGCTGATGTGGTGCAGCTGGGATGTAAGAATTCTTTAAGTCCCTACAGCTTGCAGCATCTGAAACCAATTGTTTCTTTCACTGTAAAATTGTTGCCACATAATTTCACTTTGCAGCTTTTCAAATAGGCACATCTGTCAGATTTTCATGTTGCCAGTGCTTTGTCATGTGGGATTTCCTATTTATTAAGAGCAGGGCTTTTACCAAACAAGCATCTCAATGTCTGTCTTGGTTAAAAAAGTACATCTGAAGGGCTTACCTGAAGTCATCTTGCGGAATGTTTTCACTTAAGGATGGATGGTGTACAAAACCCACAGAATCTATGATTATAGACTGTGACCAGCTTTTGTCACTCTCCCGGTACTGGCAGAGAGATGTGATCTGCTTCATTTTCATCCTTAATTTTGCTCATATGGATAATTTAACATCTACTCAAACACAAGGGAAAAAAAAAAAAGTGTAGGACACCTTCTGTTTCTACATAAAAATTGGAGCCCCACAACGGGTGCTCTGCCCTTCCCTGTTCTCTCCAGCCTAGAGATTTGGCATGGCACATCATCCCAAGGGAGCGTGAGGGGGAGAGGAGGGCGAGGGAATCTCTTAGTAATGCTATGGTCATCAGAAAGCCGGTCCCTGCAGCCAAACTTACACTCAGGAGCTCGTTGCCAGCCATGTGGGCAGGCTTTAAGCCTGGGTCATGTGGCACGGATGCAAATTTAGTGCTCTTGAAAACCGAGCTAAGCCTGAGGGCTGTACAGTAAGCCTGTGGAGAGCAGCTGTTGGGCAGTGGATAAACGAGTGGGAATGGAGAAACACTCTTTCCTTGTTTCAGAGAGAGAAGAATCTCTCTTGCCTGGGGCCCTGCTGTGCAAGGAGCTGCGGGGCTGCCTGTCAGGCTTTGGTTTGTATGGCAGGATCAAGATGGGGACAACTGTCCTGGCTGTAGACCTGAAAGGATGGAAACCTCACAGCTTTGTTTGCCAGGGTACCTCAGATGTGTGCCAGGCTTCCAGAGCAGGAGGCAGAGTGACAGCCAGGGCCTCCAGTGCCATGAGAGGAGCAGCTGAGCACTGCTAGGATATGGGAAGAGTTAAGCAGTCTGGACGTGAGGAATGAGCTGTGGTGTTCCTTCTGTGATTTAAAGAGGGAAAAATGCGCCCTCCCTCTCAGATGCTTCCTTCTGTCCAAAAAAGGCTAAATAGGCTCAGTAAAAAACCAGCAGAGGCATTCCTCATATTCTCTGGAGTAACTGGATGTAAAAGCCTGGATTTAAAGGGGTAGCTTGCAGCAGATTAAATGCGACTCTGAAAGGAATTCACCTTCTGCAGGAAGGCTGGCTGTGGTTTTCATAGGGAAGGATGAGCTGGGTGCTAGGGAGAGAAAGAGGAGTCTGTGTTCGAGATGGGTATTAACAAATACAGATGATTCATAAGTCACCACAGATTATTAAACACAGGTGGACAGTTTGTCTTCTTTATTTTATTAGGGACAGTTTACAAGCACAGTAATAACCCCAGGACTCAGCTGGGCTCAGCAGCTATGAGGCACCCAGGTTTAATGGAATTAACCCTGATCCAAACCCTGTTCATGTTAATGGGGGACTCTCTTCTGACTTTCAACATGCTTTGGAGCATGACCAAAGTGAGTTTAATGAGCTCTTTTAACATATTCTGTCATCCTTCTGCAGCCAAACAGACTGTGCTGTCTTCTTGGGGCCAGGATTGCAGGCACCTACTGCACTATTTGGCCTGAAGGAGGGGTAGGGGGGTGAGAAAAATCTCTAAAAGTGAAAGGAAAATGAAGGCAAGTAGGAGGAAGGGAGGCTGAAGATGACTGCCAATGTCAGTGTGATGGGGAAGGGGAGGATCTCTGGCAGACAGACACTGTGGTCCTCACTTCCCATCTCCAGCCAGCAAGAGATGAGAACAGCATGGGGCACGTTCTCGTGGTGGGTGGATCACTGCCTCACCCTCCCAAGTGGACCAGAGCTGGAGAGAGGTCCACCCCACCCTGCTCATTGCAGGATTTCATGGAGGATTTCCTTGTCCTAAGGGATGAGCAGGAAGGTCTCTGTAGGCCAAGGAACCTTGTCAGGCAGCAGGTACCAGCTGGAAAGGAGTAGAGTGAGGTCTAGCACACGTCTATCTCTTTGCTACTGGAGAGACATTGAACTCTTGTCCCATCAGACTGCACACCTCTGGGGGAGGTTGTGGCTTCTTTTCAGATCCCAGTCCTGTTTGAGGTGGAGTTTCCCACTCCCATGAGAGTGGTTAGCCAGTGCATCCTTAGTGAGCATGGTTGAGACTATGTGAAAAGTGAAGGTTTGGGGATAAAGTGTGGAAAGAAGAAAAGAATTTATACAGGGCTTGGGGGAAGTGATCAGGAAGAATGTTTCAGTCACTTTGGGTGGCAGTTTCTTATTTCCCTTGGGCAGAATTTGTGGGACTTTCTGGGTGAGTGGGATGCAGAAGACCATGTTTCTTCATCCCTGAAGTCTGGGCTGCCTTTTCTTGGACCTTTATGTCTGAGAAAGAACTTCAGGAAAGTATCCTGAAGAGAGACTGGGGAGGCAGGGGGGTGGAACAGATCACTCCTTAGCTGATAGCTGCCTTTATAGGGTAAGGATTAAGTTCTTCACCTCAGTGCCTTCTGCAAATGCCAAGCCTGGGCAGTTCCTTCTCTTGCAGTGCCTGGACAGAAATTTTGCAGTTTCTCCAAATCAAACCTGCGCCTGTTGGTGGATCCTACCCTGCAAAACTCAGTCACTTGTGTGGCAAGGGAAGCTGCAGGTCCTTCCCCACCCACTGCCTGCTGGCAAAGTACAGCTTTTAGGGGGGTGTGACAGAGCACCCCGGACCACCTCCCAAGGGTCACAGTCCCTTGGTCCCTTTGCAGGTGCTGTGGGAGCAGACTGCATCCTCCCCGTGTGGGGAGAGCTGTCTGTCCTGGCTGCTGCACACTCCCTAATTGGTCCTGACATCCTGATGACGACTTTGCAGGGCTGTCAGGAGCAGTTACTGATGCTTGGCAGTGCTTCCATGCAAGTGCTGGGTGAAGGCTGCAGGTCAGGCTCTCGCAAGGGGCTCAGCCAGGCGAGGACTTTTTGCACATCAGTGCCTGGAGGTTCCTTGAGCAGGTTCCCATCTGATTTCTGTGTTTATTGTGTGCCTGGAGTGGAATATATATTCAAGCACTTTTTAAAGGAAAGGTGTTAAAATTTACTGCCATGAACAGCACGGTTGGCTTCACTTTTTATTACTGGGGAAAAGAAAGAATTGCCACCAAAATCAAGTAGCTTTTAATGTAAACTTGATAGCCAAGTGCTCACCAGCAGCAAGCTTGAACCAACTGAAAAACCACCCTCTCTCCCTCTTTCTCTCTCTCTTCCCTACCAAGTGTCTGGCTCTAAGTAGCACAGACCACCCCACAAAATCTCACCCATCTCCTGCTGGGTGGAGCATTGCCCAGAGGTGGGAATACCCACATGGATTTTCTGTGGAGTACAGCCAGCCCCAACAAGGTTATGAAGCTAAACATGAGTGTGTCTAAAGGGAGGGAGAGGATATGGTTTGCCTGGGCTTTTCCTTGAAAGGACATACCCTTTGAGAGGAGCGCTGGGAGAGGTGGATGGCAGGGCTCGGGGAGCAGGATGCAGTGACCTCCAGAAACTGCAGAAGGGGAAGGACTGCAGTGAGGTTAATTTGGACCTCTGGCAGATTGAGGGTGGCAGGGAGTGACCCAGCTGGTTGTTCTGCTCTTGCCTGTCTGCAACACTTTGCAGTGCAGTTGGAGCTCATGGAAGGGCAAATCCTGGTTTGGTCCGCATGAAACAATCTGGCTCAGATTCACCAGATGTGCTTCAGGGGAGGCCATTCCTGGCTGGCTGCAATGGAGGGGCTGAGGGATCTTCAGGCCGACTTGTTGGCATGGCTGAAGCTTGAAATTCCCAGCCAGGGCCAGCATCCCCAGGGCTCTGAGCAGAGAGTGGAGCTGGGGGCTGGGAACAGGCGGCTGAGCCAAGAGCTGCTGGGAGTCCTGGATGGTCCAGCGGCTTCACAGCCCTCCCTCCCCACTGTGCCTCAGTGCTCCAGTGCATTGTGGGCTGTGTGGGCAGAGCATCCTCCTGGGAGGAGGGAATTGCTGACCACTGGAAAGCAAAGGGAATTCTGGTTTAAAATAGCTTTGTTGGTGAGTCCTCTTCCAGCCCACATCCCTGCAAAATCAGTGAACTCAGTTAAGAATACAAGAAGGGGTGTGGGTGTGTGTGTGTGGAGGCTGATCCACCAGGGGGGTCAACACTAAAATCTGTGATGCCTGTAAGAAGAACAGGACCTGTGTCTGAGTCCAGACAGGATCATGGCACAATTAGCCAGTGTATCAGACAAACCCCCACTTCTTTGTCAGAGAACACCCATGATATCCATGGGGACAGAAGCGGTGTTGGATGCAGCCAGGGCAGATTGTGGGAAGCCTTGGGCAGCTCATGCAGCATTGATGCCAATTTATAAATTGGTCCTTGGTGCTTGCCTTGCCTTTAGACTTTCAGAAGGACATCAGGGTGATGCTGGCAGAGGGTGTCCTGTCTCAAATAACTTGGAAGAGAAAGAGAGAGGAAAAGCAGAATCAGGAAGACAAAACATAAATGGTGAAGATGAATCTCCTGCTTGCACTGAGTCTCTCTTTTTGCTGTGCTGAAGTTACTTTCTCTCAACTTGCAGAATTCTAAGCTGCTTGGCTTGTCTCCCCCCTCACCTCCTGTTTTCAATTCTTTGATCTGAAAAGGCAGTTACTGAGTGAAACCAGGCAGTTGGGACTTTCTTAGGAGTGTGACTCAGCCTTTGCACCAGCGACTGCCCAAGGCTCCCAGCAGCTGAACTTGCACAGCTGGGCACAGGTGAGGTGCTCAAGGAGTTTATTTTTTTCCCTCCAAGTCTCTTATTTCCGTCAATTTAAATTGGCTTCTGCTCTTTCCTGCTGGTTCTAACTGGCCTTTAAGGGAGTGTGTACCTGGATTGCAGGCATGGGAGGGTAAAGGAGTCAGGAGTGCATTTCTCCAACCCACCTCATATTCCTGGCCCTGAGCAAGACCCTTTTCCCAACTTCATCCTGCCTTTTATTTATTTTTTGTATTTCTATGACTTAACAGACAGCAGATTGTAATCACAGTGTGTAGCTCTGCTTCCTGTCTGCTCATGATAGGCATCACATCTCTACAGAGGTCTCCATCTACACTTAGGGAACCAGACTTTGCTTTTTGAGGGAGCTGAAGAACCAGCACCTCAATTCCTTGGGCACCAGTAAAATCCCTGGCTTGTGAGCATCACTTTCCTGCCAGTTCAGTGTCATAAAAATCACAGAATCATGAAAGTGCTTAAAAAACTTGACAGAGTATTGAGATCCACCTTTTAACAATTTTTTTCTCTGCAAGCAGAAGATAGTGTTCTCTTGTGCAGCTTTAGACAACAGCAGAGATTTTTTGCAATCCTGGCTCTGGTCTTTGAGGAAGGGGCCCACACCACAAAACCCATGAGTCTTGCAAGCTGGAAAATATCTCCCACTTTCCCTCTCTTATCTTGTAGAAGGACAGCGGTAGAAACCTTCACTTCTTTCAAAAAGCGCATTGAGAGTGATTTGTGGTGGAAAATACAAACCCAAGGAAGATTTCACGTGACCTCTTCCCCACGGATGACCCCCTTTTCCATGTGGCTGCCCCTTTTCCTGGGTATTTTCTACAATGTTTCCTATTTGCATCTCTGGGAAAAAGCACCACTTTGAGGCACAGGTTGTGGCTGTTGCAGCAGAGAGCAGGGCAGGTTTGCTGCTCTGGGCCACCAGCCCCAGCTGGCCCTCTCTCCAGTGCTGGGCTGGCAGCACCATGGCAGGGCGATGACTCAGTGCCTGGCAGAGGCAGGGAGGGGAGGCAGCAGCCCCCAACCTGTGGCTGAACAGGCTCAGCTTTGTGCTGGACATCTTAAAAGGAGCTTTATGACTCCTCTCAGCACAGCACGAGCCCCAGCTCCTGCACAGGCCCTTCTTTGTGGGTGGTGACGTGGTCCCAGGGTGGAGGCGAAGCCAAGCAGGAGGTGGGGAGCAGCCCTGCTGGCAGGGTCCCTCGAAAGGACTGAGACTGGGAGAGGGTAAGAGCCAGGACAGGAAAGCAAGGCCCAGGATGCTTAATTCTGATCACTCCAGAGGTGCCCTAAGGGTGTGCCAGGGATCTGACTGAGCCCTGAGTTGATGGTGGTCCCTGGATGTCACTTAGGGTCATTGAAGGCTGCAACTCTTGCAAGCTAGAGTCAGAGGTCCCAGGAAAGGTGGGGAGGCACACCTGGTGTATTGCAATTCAGTGTAAATATGCAAAATCTCGGCTCTGTGAAATTTTGATTCACGCTTCCTCTCCTTGGTTTTACATTAAAAAAATCCACCAAACCCTCGGCAGATGCATCCTCTCTCAGTTGCAGGGACAACTGTACGAGCAATTGCTTTTACAGTTTATCTCTCAAAATATCAGTTTTCATTTGGCTTGAGCTAAATGCTTTCTCACCCTTTTCTCACACGTTTACATCAGCGGGTAATGGGAGCAGGGGATGCTCTCAGCTCTCTGCTGATGCCTCTGCCCGGGTGACAGGGCGCACATGTTCATGCAAGGCGTGTTGCTGGGAAACCCAGTGGCCAGAGTCCCCCTTGCTGCCTTCCCCTGGCCCTGAGCACGTTAATCTCTGCCTCAGCCTCAGCAGACAGACATCTGCTGCTGTTTTTCCAGACAGTGCTGTGCCGGGATGATAAAACACAGAGGCAGTTTCTACAGCTCAGCTGCCTCTTAAGACCACCTAAGACCTAAGCCCACCACCAGAGTGGGGGCAAAGGCTGAGACCCACCTTGCAGCCTGCATTGCACAGTGCCACAGGGTCTCCAGGAGGGGAGTTATTCCACATTTCTGCTGGTGGACTCCTTTCTTATGGGCTAAGTTGTATTGCTATCAGGGTGATTCCCACCTGTTGATGGGGTTTATTGCAGCGAAGGGCTGGGAAATGTCCCTCCTGCAGCTGTTGTCTAATTTTGCTTGAATTCCACTAAGCCACACAAGAACTCCCAGGCGAGGAGCTAAAATTCAAGAATATTAAAACACTGTTTGCAAACATGCCACTGCCCTTGATGCATGACTCCGATTTTACTGCTCCATCACTTCTGTGGTGTCATCTCAGTCACTGCAGGGCATTCCCATGGCAGAAATCCTGGAGTGATGCAAGATGAACTCGGCCTAAATGTGTAGAAACAGCTGAGATAGAATAATTTGTCTTCTAGATGTGTCGGTGACCCTGAAGACAGGGCGGCCGACTGCTATGACAATACTTGTGTGACAATAGCAATGCTCGCAGCAGCCATGGTGAGGTCTGCTGGTGCTGAGCTGGTGTCCAGGTGGGTGTGGAAAGTACTGGTGATCTGCAGGCTGGAATGCTCCTGCTCACAAATCCAGCCCTGGAGCCAGGTTTCACGTCCTCCCCGTGCCCTGCAACTCGGTGCATAAAGCTTTGGTTGGACCACGCAGTGTAGGCAGGTTGTTACATAGGGGGAAACCTGGGAATCCCTTCTCTTTCAGGTTAGTTAGTCCTGATATTTTTGGATTGGACAGGGCCCATAAACAAAAGGTTTGCCCCAAACCCAGGTGGGAGGCACCAGCCCTGGAGTGCTGGAGGCTGACAAGATGGGATCGCACCCATCTGTCATCCTGGGAATCCTGGTGCTGGGCTGCCTGTCAGCATTTCTGAGAAGCTTTCAAGAAAAATAGTTATTGTACATGGGCCTCTGTGCAGAGATTCATGCAGCTGTGTGGCTTTGAGAAGCTGGATCACCTCAAACTGCTGCAGAAGAGCAGGATGCTTTTTTAAATGATTATCCATAACAGATTACAAGATAACACCAAAAGTGAAAAAAGATACAAGAGAAACACACCTCTTCAAAATGGTAAATAGCTCCTTGCAGACATATGGGGATGCTAAAGCCAGGCAACAGGTGAATTAACACAACTACTAGCCACTTTTTTTATTTCTTGAAAGTGGCAAGGTGTATTTTTAGCACCAGAATTTTAGGTGGTTTAAGTCCAAAACCACCTCAAAAGGCTGAAAGTCAAGCCTGCTTTACTGAGCCCCACAGCTGTGCTTGAGCAGCCAGGCATTAAAAAAGAAAAAGCCATGTAGCTGGAGAATTCAAACACGATCTGTTGCAAACTTGGTTTGCTGGGAAGATGAGGCAGGGCCAGGGGAAAAAGTGGTCCAGAGGGCATTTTGTTGCTCTTACATCTCCGTGCTGAGAAGGGTTTGGGGGGATTTAGTGAGAACAAATGGTCAGCTCCTGCAGCGAGGGGTATTACAGCTCACCAGGGCACTGGGGCTTGTTGCTGCCTGAGGTACAGATATCAGTTAAACTAATCCTGTAAAAATACTGTAACATCCTCTTAATTCCTTTTAAACTGGACTTTCCTCAGGAAAGCTGCAGCAGAACCCTGAGTTTGTGCTGTGGTTGGATAAGCTGTGCTGAGGTGCTGGGTGGGGAGCTGGAAGAAGCTGGTGGGTCTCATTCTCTCCACAGTGCAACAGGGCAGAAAATTTGGCTGGAGGGCCTGTGGGATGGCCAGGCTTATTTTTCTGTAGGAAAATTTACAAGGAACAGGTGCTAAAGCAACCCTAAAAATTCCCTCTCCTAGCCTTCCACAAGTCACAGGTGCATCAGCATTGCAGATTCATCAAAGCAGGGCTGTGATCCCATCAGCAACCTCAGGTTTTGCTGCCACAGGGACCAGGGCTTTCACCCCAAAGGACCGGTCCCAGGTTTTCTCTCTCAGCTGGTTCCTCTGCTCTGCTGCCAGAACACTGCTCAGATGTTTTTTTCCCCTCAATGTCTTTCAGATACTAAAAGGAGCTGGGCTGTGGCTGGTCAGGCTTAGAAGGAAGGTGGCCCAGCAGGTTTCTGGTGGCCAGAGTGGGTGAAACATGGGCCAGATGATGCCAGCAAAAGGTGACTTGTGGAGGGAAACATCGCCTAGAGAAGCCCAGGAGGAGCATGACTCCTGCACCTACAGAGAAGAGAGATAATAGCAGTATTTGTGGACACTTTGTCTCCTGCTAATTAATCTTGCTGGTTCCTGCTTACTGAGCCCAGACAGGCCTTCTGGGGAAAGTCTAAACATTAACAAAGCAAGCGGTGTGCACACAGCAGGGCAGCTCAAACATGGTGTGGGTGGTTTGCTGGAGGGCATTCACACACAGCCATGGCACAGGGGGGTCCTCCCCAATGCTGGATGTGCACTGGTCAAGGCTGCACTGTATCAACTCATCAAATATTTGTTTGCATCTGTGACCTTGAGAATTTCCCATCATGGGCATGATTTCGGCTTCAGGTTTGCTGGCAGTCACCTGGAGTTCCAGTATGGGCCAAGAGCAGGATGGGATGGAAGAGCTCCTTACTCACTCCTCTCCTGGGGGCAAGGCTTTTACCAGCACTCTTTTCTTGCAGATTTTTATTTCAGCAAAGGCATTGCCAGAGCCTGGCCATCCCTATTGCCAGCTGGCAGAAAGGACTGTCATTCTGAACACCAGTGGGAAGCAGTGTTTGCCCCTGAGAGAGAATTTGGGATGAGTAGGGTCAGCTGTTACAGTAAAGGTCCCTTACCTGAAAGGTGGCTGCCCTTCAGACAGATTTTTGTGCTTTAAGGAGGGGAGTTTCAGGCTTTCACACCTCAGGGATATGGCCCCACTCTGCACAGGTTGTGGTGAGGTACAGGACAGGCTTTTCTCAGCAGTGGCTTCTCTTGGGGCTGACTGATTCTCAGTGGGAGTGCGTCTGTTTCCTTTTGAGTTTATCAAGTGTAACCTGCAATTCTTATTAAATTAGGCAATACTCCCAGCTGCTTATGGCTATCTGGGCAGCAACATTTCTGTGCTTTTCACTGGCTAAATGCTGCATTGCTGTCTAGATTATTTCCTGATAATATTTTTTTCTGTGTTTCTGGGGAAGCTTCCCCTTATCCCAGACCTCTCTTCTTCCTAGCTCAGGACTCCCTTCCCCAGCCTGGCTTGCTCTTGTTCCTGGGCAGGGTGCCACAGCTCTTCTGCACGGTGGCCTTGCTAATTTGCTAACCTGCTTGCTCACAGGCTTCTCTGAACTTGGTCCTGGCTTCCTTGGCCACTCTGGGTTTGCATGTTCCTTTGAGGCAGAGCAAGGGAATGAGCTCAGCAGGCAGAGATGGCTGCAGCTACCAGCAGTGATGCAGTTCTTGTGTCAGCTCCTGCTTCCTCTTTCCAGAAAGGCAAATTGCTATCACTGAGCTGTTAGTGATTGTGGACAGAGGCCAGGGATTTGGTCTGGCTGTGTGATTATGTGAAGGCTTTTGCTTTATGTGCCCGTTGGGAATTACCAGCAACAGTGCTACAGATCTCTCCCAGTCAAGGCTTTTGGCAGTGCTGACAAGAATTCAGTTGGTTTTATGCTCTGCTGTTGAGGTGCTGCTTTCATATAAATACCCTTCCTGACCCCAGAGGGTGCATCTTTTGCCCAGGATTTATTTTTAATATAGGAACATGTCAGAGAAAGGGGCAGCAACGCTTTGCAGTGTTTTCTGGTATATCTGCGTGAAGGCTGGACATGAATGAGGAGAACGTGCAACAGGAGCTTTGGATGTGATTAGTTCCAGACATCAGCTTAAATGACAACATTTAACACAGCAATGTGAAGTGCACAGACAACTAACTCTCTGTATTTGAAAATGCAGCTCTTCTTCCTCTCCTATGCCCCTTCTTAACCTCTGTGCTGCAGCTTGACCTTGATCAGTCCCTCCTGGGCAGGGAGGGGAGAAGCAGTTCTTGCCCTGAGGGAAGCTGCTGTCAGGGCATCTTTGGCTAGTGCAAGCATCTTACCAAAAGATTTACCTAAACATTTTTGATTCAACTTTGTCTGCTTTTCAGGAAGTGTATGGTATGGGGTCTTCTTCCATGATTTCTCCTCTTGTGGATGTGTATTGCACTCCTTTGGAGACAGGGCCGTGCAGAAGCACCTCTGGTGGGGAATTATACTCCCTTTTGTGTGGGTGGCCCTTGATAATTTTTTTAAAAACTCTGAACAGTACCTGCTTAATCGACTGTAAGCTCAGCCTTTCAAAATACTTCTGTGCCCACCAAAAGTCTCTTTCCACACGTTGGAAGCACAAATAAAGTGGAGCACCAGGGAGCAGCCATAAATGGTCTTTTATTGCCAACTCCTCTTGGCTGGTTGGTGAGGAGGAATGGATATTTCCCTCAGACCTTTTTTACATCCCTGTCTTGATTTTCCCAGCAGGAAATTGTGAGCACATGAGTTCAGCAGAGCCCCAGGGAACGGGAATCTCCATACGGACGTAGTAATGGCAATAATAATCCAATATTATTA
The DNA here is from genome assembly GCA_013400915.1 of Pardalotus punctatus. Lineage (NCBI taxonomy): Eukaryota > Metazoa > Chordata > Aves > Passeriformes > Pardalotidae > Pardalotus > Pardalotus punctatus. Next base: position 50,231 of record VZTX01012903.1, on the reverse strand, counting down.
ATGACAATTGGAACAGACACCACAGAATTTAACCCACGAGACTTCTGTAAAGGGGTTACTCTTAGGTGTTGAGCTGCCCAAGGATGGGGGGAAAGCATTCTTTTCTGCAGAGAAAAAACCTCCTGACGCTTCAAAATGCTGTGGGAAAGAGGAATTAACTGTAAGAAAATAGAGTAGACCAGGCCTTCCTCCGGTGATCTGGTGGATGAGCTGAAGCACGTCAGCTTACAGAGAGGCAGAGATGTAGTTGCAGGTGGTCTGGCCCAAGGTTTTTTGGAACCTACTGGTGTGGCTCCCTGAGATGCTGCAAGGAGCTGGAAACCTTTGTCTTCAGGCAGGAATGTGCTCAAAAAGCAAGAGTGAGCCCAGGACTCCACCAAGGCAGCATCAAAGCTGGACACCTGTAAATACGAGCTGCCCCCTGGGGTGGTTACAGTAGAAAATATGAGTAAAAAGCTGGAGGAGATGCCACGTTCAGCTCCTCTGGGAAGCAGTTGTAGTAATCTCCTTCAGGGATGGGGGCCTTTGGTATTGGCCTTCAGAGAGGAAGAAGCTGGGAGGCAAAGGATGGCACAGAGAAGAGGAGTTTCACTTTATGCACATACTCACCATCTTCTGCCAAGCAGACCTGGCCAGAGTAAGTAAGATCTGATCTGCTGCCTCTGATTTGGTGAGAAGTGAACGGTGGTGGGGAAAAGACTGTTTGAAAGGGCTCAGTGGGTTAAAGTGTTAAAAGAGGGGGAATGCTGAGCAGATGCAGCTCTTGCTTTAGTTTTAATGGCCTTAAGAAACCATACTAAAAAAAAAGGGGTTGTTTCCAGGAAAAGTTTTCCAAAGTCTCAACTTGATTTCCTTTCCAGTGTTGTGAAAGCTGCTCTTTGATAAAGATTGTAATTAAAAAACCCAGCAGTTTTATCTTTTCTCTGATTCATTTTAGTGCTATAAATCCAGAGGAGGAAGGGAACGCTTAAAAAGCAAATGTCGGTATTTTCTCACATAAACATATCATTCTCAGGAGGACATTTTCTTCTTTGACAAGGGTCTTTCTGTTGGAAAACTGTTGCTCAGCTTTGCCCTGACAGCCCGGGGACAGTAAAACTTGTCAGCATGGAGAAACTGAGTGGCCAGGCTGGAGCTGGATAATGTTGGTATTAAGAGGGCAATTGTCCTTCTAACTTGGCAGTGCCAAGCAATCCCCTCCCATTCTCCTGATCCCCCTTCAGAGTTCTAAGACAGCTGCTGGCTTGTGACACATTTCTTTTCCTAGATGTCACCTTGGGGCTTTTTCCCCCCGCCTCTCTGGATTACTAGGATGCTTGAACTCATTTCTGACTGTGGTATTGCAGATGTGGATGGGCTGGGCTGCATTTTTAGGATCTGATTCAAAGCCCACTGAAGGCAGGAACAATTTGCTGTTGATGTCAGTGGTCTCTGGAGCAGGCACTGCGTAACTGCTAATTTTTATTCCAGGCAATTGCAGTTAAAAGGAGTGAAGTAAAAACTCCACATTTTACTTTCAAAGTAATGTGCTCAGCCAGGTCTACTGGCTGTTGAGCAGCCAAAACAAGGATCCTACTTAAGTCAGGGTGCAAAGTGTGCCTTCTTCAACTTGGCAACTGTCTGGCTGCTCCTGTCATGTGTCCTCTCCATGCTGTGGGATGCTGGTCCCCACTGCGTGACCCATGGATGCCAGACCCTGATTTTGAGCGTTGTCTGGCTATATGGAAATGTGCTGCTTTTGGGGTTGCTTGGGGTTTTTTTCCTGCCTTTGGAAATCTTTAAGTACTGTTGTTGTAACTACAGGAAGCTCAAGGAGAAACACCAAATGCTCAGTCTTGTGCCAAAGTCACAGACACCAGAGAGCTGCCAGGGGAGCAGGACCCATGAGCAGTTTGTGAGTCAAAAGTGTATGTATAGGTACAAATTTCCATTGTGGGGGCCAAGTTGCAAGGGAGGAGCTGCCAGGGAAGGTGTGTGAGATTTGGGTGGCTGTTTAATTGGGAAGAATTACAGACCCATTGGGACTGGACCTCTTATCTGACTTTCCTTGGGCTTCATCTAAAAACTAACAGGATTTTCTTTTCCACCAACTTCCGTGGGCTTTGGATCAGGATCTTTGTGCCTGCAGGGTTATCTCAGTTTCCTGGAACTCTTTCACTGTTTGAATTTGCTAAGTATATTTACTGCCAGTCTGCTTTCTTCTCTAATTTCCCGCTGGCTAATTTCAAAAACTTTTTGTTCCCAGCAGCTGCTGGTACAGGAGAGGCGTCGCTCTCTCAAAATTGGCTGTGCACATCCCTGGGTGTCCCCTTCTTCAGCTAGCCCCATGTAAATCTTAAAACTTCACAAGATCCACTGTGATCTTGCCTCTTGCAAATTATTTGGGGCAGTTAGAGAAGGTTCAGGAGCATCAGGAAGCATTATTAGTATTTTTCCTTTCTTTTTGAGCCTCAGACAGCCTTTCACAAAGACATGGGCTCCCTGGAAGAGATGTTTGCTCTGAGTTTATTCCCTGTTTAATCGTTTGGTCACATGAGGAGGGCAGAACATTCAACTAGCTACATTAATAAAGTTAGCTTCATCAATACACTCAATTAACAAATAAGTATGGGTAAATCAAGTGTTCTGATTGGCTGTTGTTAAATGAGGAAAATTTTCTAGCCCTGGCTGTAAGTTCACCTTCTGAAGAACAACATGACCTGACATTTAAAAATAGAGGAACCCAGAGTGAGGGGGTGGTTTGGAGAGCGGAGGCTGGTGGAGGAACAGGTCTGAGCCACTGTGCTGCCTGTGGATCCTCCTCCTTGGAGCCCCATCAGAGCATGGAGAGCCATGACTGGAGACACGAGCCTTCCACCCAGGAACACAGGTGCTGATGGTTGAACAAGGCTTTGATGATCTGAGTGTACCTACAGACTTGCAAACAAGAATGTGACTTGCTTTTCCACTTGAACTAGGCTAGGGCAGGTTGTCAAGTACCTGTTCTTGCTTTTTTAGGTATTGATGGAAATGTGACACTTTTAGGAGAATGCATCTCATCCAGGAGTCAAGATAGGTCTTTAAAATACAAATAGGAGTGGAAGCAGCAATGCAGAAAAGGTCTTGTACGTTGTATTTCACTTGAGTACACAGAGTCAAAGTACAGCTTGCAGTGTAAATATATATATGTGTATGTAAGCAGGACAGCTGAGAAGAAGTCTGAGAACTCCCTGCCCTCTGCTAAGTTTTAAGCATGTGCTGCTGTGTCAGAAAGACCCCAAAGTGTGTTATTTGAAAGGATTCACTGTAGGGGCTTTTAAAGATAATCTTGGCACTTAGGTCACACTTAAATGTTTAGATTTTACAACATGTTATTCTTTATAAGCCATTCCCAGAGGTTCATTAGGCTGTATGAAGAGATTTACAAGAGTCAATGCCCCTGGCAGTGGAAATGGGAAGCACTTCTGCTGGCTGGGAGGGATCCATGCTCAGCTCCCGGGAGGAATGAACATGCCAAAGGCCATTGTCCAGGGGACAGCTCTGCTGTGTCAGAGCACTTCAAACTGACCAGAGTCATGGTGACCTGATTCCCAGCTTTCCCATTCAATGTCCTTTGCTCCAGTTTTACTTTTAAGGCCCTTGTCAAATACCAAATAGCACTGCCCCTTGCCAAGGCAACTGCTGGCCAAAAGTCCTCTTTTAATGTGAGCTGAAGGTTTTCCACTGCTCAGGGCCATGCTGGGAGAGAAGAGATCAGCTGTGAGTGGCCAGGGATGTGCCTTCCCCTCCAGGTTTTGTTTCAGCACTCCTGAAAAACAAGGTGATAGCACCAAGGTGTCAGGCCAGGCTGGAGTTCCTGGTGGGTGAGGTGGTGCAGGAATATCCAGGGAACTTAAAACATGAGGCGCAGGTGAGCCAAGCACAAGCAACCACCCTGGAGCATCAATTCGAGTGTTGTACCATGGTGGGGGGACAACAGAGACACCTCTGGCAAACCTGAAGCTGGACTTGAATTCCTCCCACAAGTTCCAGCTTCCTGCATGCCCAGAGACTTTCCCCAAGACCCAAACCCAATGTTTTGACACTTCAACATTGTGCTGCAGCCAGTTTTGGGGCTTGCTTTGACCCAGGTTCAGGAACAGGTTCAAGCCCCTCACCTGGCCAAAATGAAAGCCTGGCACCTGGGTGTAATTGTATATGTACTTGGAGAAGTCTTTCTCTTTTTTTTTTTTTTTTTTAATTTTTAATTTGCTAATATAAAAATCCCTTTTCTGCTAAGAGATAGGATTCTGAGTACGAAGTGGTGTGTGCAGCCAGAGAGCACAGCATGTTCTTGGACAGCAATGTGCAGGTACATGGCTCTGTTCTAAGGAGACTAATTCAGAGCTAGGATTTACCTTGGCATTATTCAGTGCCACCTCACACACAGATTTAACCCCAAGGTTTCCAGCTACATTTTTTGGAAGGAAAACTGCTTAAAAAATACAATCTAAATTTTTTTTCTCTTTTTGTTTCTTTTCTTCTTTTTCTCTTCTTTTCTTTTTCTCCTGCTTCTCTGGATAAATAACCATCCCAGTCCGGTTTAGAGATACATTTCAGTGCTGATGTGGCAGATCCCAGGACATTTAAAGTAAGTGTTTTTTTTCTGCAGAGACAGAGAGGTGCTGTTGGCCCTTTGCAAAGTCCTCATTGCAACAGTGGGTGGGTGTTTGATGCCTGTACCCAGCAAGAGAAATTCACTCTAAGATTCATGTGGAGAGGAGGGGGCTTCAAGTGACACGGAAATAAAGAGGTTTAACAAAATGCAAGTGGAGGGCTTGGCTGCTTTTTGCTGGTGCACAGGAGCAGAACAATGAAGAGTGGGGTGGGAGCTATGGAAGCTCAGGTGATGTTGAGCTCAGAGAGCAAAGGTTTTTGTCCCCCCCATCACACCAGAGGGATGGCTTCCCATCTCCCCTCCACTGCTGTCTCACAGATCAGTGCCACCCTCCATGGGTGTCCCTTTGGTGTCTGTGGGCTGGAGAAACATTCAAACAGGACAAAGGGAAAAAAATGAAAGTTAATTATTTTTCCATAGAAAGCCAGCCACATAACATCTGGAGTGATGAAGGGAGAAGAAAATTCCCTATTCTAAGCAGGGATTTTTCTCCTCCAGAAAAAGATGTCACTTATGGAGTGTATGTTTTCATGGAACAGAAAAAACCCTTCAGTTCTCCACTTTCCCTTCATGGCTCTTGTGCTTGTATTTTGCAGTCCCTCCAGGCGCATCCAAACCTCTGACTCTGGCCATGGCTCATGCTTTCTCCCTGTTGGCTCCTGGATTCAGCCAGGGGATGACAGACATTGCACCAGGTTTCACACTGGATGTGTGGGGGCGATAGGCAGAGGAGCCTTTAGAACATGGGAGAGCCTCAACCAGGGAAGCCTGTTCTCATCTGAGGTGTGTTTCTTCTAATCCAGAGGCATTTTGTGGCTTTTAATTTAATGCTGAAAATGCACTGCTGTCCTCTACTCACGCTCTGTAGCACTAGCATCCCCAAAATACCTTAAATTCTCCATCTGGGGCCCATGCCCTGTGATTTCTCAAAGCTGGGAGCTGTGCTTATTCCTGGCTTGTTAGGAGAGCCTTCCTGGGCTGTTTTCAGTTGGATTACAGTTTCCAGATGTTGAGTCCGGCAACGAAATGAACCCTGCTAAGATCATCCATGAGAAGTGGGAAGAGTTCCCTTGACAGAGCCAGCGATTGCCCCATCCCAGTCTGTTGGCAGTGGAGCAAGACAAGCTGCACGTCCTTGAACTGCTTCGACCTTTCTCAGCTGATTTTCTAAGTTCTGATGAAGATTCTTGTTAAGCTCCTGAGTCATGTAAGTTTATGTCCAGCCAAACTTCCCAGAGAAGCATGAATTTTTCTGGACCTAAAACCAGTTTGGCAATGGGAAGAGGACTCTCCTCCATCCAATGTGGATAGAGAGGGTCTGGAGGGAAGAGGTCCCAGAAATTTCTTCCTTGCCCAGATGGAAATGCCCTTTCTTCCAAGCTGTACACAGCCCTGGTCCTTCAGCCTGGGCACAGGGACACCACACTGCATAGTGAAGGATTAGGTAATTTCCTTCCCTTCTCCTCTGAAAGGTGTTTTGATTAGCATAACCATTGTGTTCCCAAATTAGCTCGAGTTCCCGCTTTGCCCTCAGGCTGGCTTTTCCTGTTACAAGCCTGCTTTGGCACAGGGATACAGTTTTCCACTGCAGCATCACAGCTCACATCTGGACAGATCCAGCCACACTCAATCCATCAGCTGCCCTTTCTGAGTAACCTTAGGCTGATACTGAGGCTACAGAGAGCTGGTCCTACAGCCCTGCAGGTCACCAGTGTATGGAAACCCCCAAACAGCCCAAGTTTTGTCATGAGGCTTGGGGGGCCATGGCATGTGCTGGATGGAGACCAGCAGCAGACAGGACGAGGGTGCATCCCGTTCCCTGTCATCATGGCAGAGGGAACGTTAACTTCTGGCATGGGCTGAGGTGCACTTCCCTGGTACCTCAAGCCATCCTAAATGGCTCTGAGCCTGTCCAGCACATCCTCTGCCAGTCACTCACCTGTTCCTGCTTTCCTCCTGCCAAGAATTGTTCTCAGCTGAAACAATGCAAAGTTCTGAGAAAGAATTAACAGGAGAATGCAAAATATTTTCCAGCTGCCAACAAGACAGACACCCTCCCCCCCACACAGAGTGAATAATCAGGCGGCCCTGATTTCATGGCTCTTGAGTGCCATGGAGAGCAGGAGCTGCTTGCATGAAGTTGCTGGTTGGCAGATCTCTTTGGTGTCAAGCCTTATCCATAGAAGATACATCTGGGGGTCTGAAATCAGATGGTTTTAACACTCCTTCACTGCTGGCAGAGCCACAGGGGGTGGTGTAGCTTCACAACCCTCTCTCTGTGGAGATGGAGCCATTTAAGTAATTCCTCCCACAGAACAGGTTTAAGTTCTGCTTAAAACATCTCCAATGAGGGATGGAGGAACCGATGAAGCACACGGATATTTGACCTTGCCCCATTACAATGCACATTTGTCATCATGCCTTGAGATGGCCCAGAGCAATATTCCACCAGTTTCAGATGGGCTTCTGTCTGAACAGGTGCTCAGTTAAGGCCATGAGGGCAGAAGGAAGGATGCCATAATGAGGCCAGTGGGCAACAAGAGAAGTAGCTGGGGAGGAAAGAAAGAGGGTCCCTTCTCAAACCCTTCATCAGCTGATTTTACTCCAAGCTCCTTGCCAATCTACTTCTCTAATAATAGTTTGACTGCCAGCGGACCCAAAGATGAACTCATTGAACTTTTAGCTTCTGGTGACTGCCTGACTTGCACTCCTCCTGCCAGCATTTGAGGCACCTCACAGAGCAGAGCTGTCAGGACAGGGGAAGAGCAGAATAGAGATCTAAGGTGCAAACACCAGGAGTGCTCCTGGAAAAGTGTTATTTTACAAACACCCAGGGCAAAGCCCAGCTGCTGAGACACAGGGATTTAGTGTCTGCTGGGAACTGGGCTGTCCCACTGGGCTCTGGCTGCTAGCCCACCAACGTGGGGTCATCCTGCAGGTCCTGGTTCATATTTCATATTCCAGTGGTATTATCCAATCCCATGTGGAGTTAGGTGAGAAAACAGGGAGGCTGAACGGGAGGTACACCCTGCTTCAGAAGCAAATCCAGCTGTGGCATGGTGCATTTTCTAAGCCAAGCCTCGGCTGTGCCATTGCAGAAACATGGGCAAGGAGGGATCCAGAAGCTCTTGCTACCGTGTCCCTGCACTTCACTCTGCTGCAGCATCCACCTCTAATTTCCATCCCTGGAGGAGAGCCGCTGCTTATTAAACCCAGACCAGCAAGGGCTTGGCAAGGCACACAGGATGGGAGGAACCACCAGGGAGCCAAGGGGAGGCCAGACAGACTGATTCCTTCTTTTATGAAGAAGGGGAGGCTGCTTCCAGAGTCTTCAAAGGGATTGAATGTGGATGTGGTGCTGCTTGGAGGATCAGCCTGGCGAGGAGACAACGCAGCATCATGTCCACAGAGCAGGCTGCAGCTGAGTCTGGAGCAAAGAACTGCTCTGCTCTTGCTCCTACCAGCTTTTTGGTGTATTTCTGTAGCAGTAAGTATTCCATGGTGGGAGTGGAGGGGGGCAAGCACCCCCACAAGGGCTCAGGATTGAAATGCACCACCAAGGCCAGGCAGGGCTCACCGCTCCCCTGTAAGAAAGCACAGGCTGTGCCTGTTGGTGTGCTCGGCCACAGCCTGGATGTGGATCACATGGGGATGGCACAAAGCACTTGGTCACAGTCCTGGTTGGCTCCCCAGGTGGGATTTCATGGTCATATCTGCACAACTGAGCCTGGAGCAGCAGAAGGAGCTGGGTTGTGGGGGACCTCAGGGACTCCTGCAGACCTTGTGGCAGTGTTTGTTTGATGACTGCTGTGCAGAGCTAAAAATACTCCAGCCATGGTTATGAGTTCAGGATAACTAATACACCCAGTGGAAAGATTTGGAGCTGTTCCAGGGCTAAACAACAGTTTCTTCACCAACAGCCAAAGACTTGTGGATGCAAAAATAACTAGGAACTGAAAAAACTTGAGCTGGAGCAAGCAATTTTCAAATTGAACCCAAAAAAAACTTTCTAGTAGTGAAGACGACCATGGAAAATTGTCAGCACTTTGGTTGTTTTAACAACAGGGTACACAGACCTCTGGATTTAGGCTGAATACTGCCTCTGGGCAGGAGCTGGGAGAACTAGTGTTTAAGGAGAATGCTTTCATTATGAAGGTAAAATCAAATTACAGTAATAATATGTTATCCCAGTGGCCTGGATGAACAGCATAAGTGCAAGGATCAGAGGGAGACACCATGATGGGATACACTTGATGTCATAAAAAGTGGGGGGAAACACCCAAGAACAGACCAACGGTGGAATGAGTCAGCTTCCAGCCATGTGGGGGTTGGTGAAGAGAGGGCAAACAAGGGTTTCAGACATCTGTCTACAGACCCCAAACACAGCTGGGTTAGGAGCAGAGGGAGCCGTCCCCATAGCACATCTGTGCCATAGTGGCAGAGGACACCCAGGTTCACATCTCAGCTCTGACTGCCTGGGGTTTCACCCCATGCTGTGCATTTCCCCATGGTTCTGCCCTCATTATTGTTCCATGCTGGAGCAGACACTCAATTTTCATTTGGCTGGAGATGGTGAGAGGGAGCCCAGCTCCTCATGCCCTGGGTGCTTGGCTGGGGCTGTGCATGCCAGTCCCTGCCCCAGTGAGCACCGAAGTACCCAGTGCTTTGCTAAGAGAGCTTGAGAGAGCCCAGCCTCGTGTCTCACACAGCCAGCAGGAATGAGAGAACGCCCCTGGTGCCCCAGGATGGCAAGGCAGGGGGCTGAGAAGGGTGCCTGGCTGCATGCTCCACCATGGATGCAGTGGGGGAAATGGGGATTCACAGGGCTTGGGACATCAGTGCTGTTCAGCCCCTGCATTCCTGCCTCCAAGTGCTTTGGTTTGGAGAAGGTCCTTAGTGAGTTTAATGAGTTGATGATCCCAGGTGGACTGAGGCAGAGATGGATCCCAAACCTCTACGGCTTTGCCTGGAGGCATCATGGACACCATGGGTCTTCCCAGTCCAGGTCCTGCTCCAAGAGGGGAGCCCTGCCCTGCCCCAAAAGAAAACCCAAAAGAGCCTCCAAGTTCTCATGAGTGCTGAGAAGTGTTTGTGCCTATGTCAGGTCCCCCTGCAGAAGCTGTGTTATAATTAGCTGAAATGTTTCTCCATTAGCATATTTATTCCTCTTCTCCCACCACACCAGCCCTCATGAAACAGTCACTTATTCTCCCCTTGTCACTGTGTCGAGATGTACCAGGCTGCGGGCAGGACCTGCTGTCCTCCCCAGCCTGGCCTCAATAGCACAGCTTGTTCTCCGTGCACGGGGTGACGATCCAGTGGCAGCTGATGTAAATCCCAGGAACACCACTGAAAGCAGCCCCGATGGCCACCCCCTGAGAAGATCTGGCCACTGAAATACAATAATGGTGATGTGCCAAGCCAGGAGGCTGGAAGATCCCAACAGCCTGTGCTGTGATGGTGAAGTATCATTCCCTCACAGCTACTTTTTTAATAGATTCCTTTCTTACTCCACAGCCAGCGCCGAAGTTTGGTTGTGCACCACGTGGTCAAGGAGAATGCAGGCAAGGGAAAGAGATGACTCTGAGCTTGGCTGAAGATGTGGAGGCATGGGAGACGTATTCCCACACAAGACCAAACCTTTTGTCTGACTTTGGGTAAGAAGTGTAGCTAATGCCACCTGTGTATTACAGAGTAGGCAGCAAACCTCTGCTCTGTCAGACCAGCCCTCTTTGCCAACCCTCACACTCCTGCTTGGTTGGGTGTCTGGGGGGTTGGTTGGTTTTGGATGCAAGTTCCTGGGGAGATGGGGCCTGAGATGGTTCTCATGTTTTTATTGCAGGCTGGCAGGGTGCAGCATCTCCTGAGGATGCTCTGGCTCTTCTCCAATGGTTCAGCCTAGCGGTTGGTTCTGATGTGAAGTGAGTCCCTTCTGACCCATTTAATTTCCAAGGTACGGTGGCATCCAAATCACTTCCAGATAGCAAACTCCCTCTGGTGCAAAGAGGCACTTGAGTGATAAATCTTGCCATGGGACGTCACACCCAGGCCAGGAGACACACGGAGGGCATATGCCAAGAGGACCAGCACCATCCGGGGTGGCACTGACCATCGTGGCCACGGCTTTCTCCCTGTCCTGGGACCCACGAGCTGGGGGGTGATGAACCAGTCCCAGCACTGTATAACCACACAGCGTTTGCAAACCCTGAAAAAGGCTCCTGCCGGGGCCAGGCACCTTTCGGCTCCAACGTGCTCCATGGTGCCCACAGCCAGCCCTTGGGGAAGGTCCCCAGCGTGCAGCAGCACCCGACCGCTGGCTGCGAGCTCCCCGGATTGCCCACCCGCCCTCTCCCCGCCGTGCCCCGGGGATGCCGCTGACACCCCGGG
>VZTX01012903.1:0-38790 GCA_013400915.1 Pardalotus punctatus | reverse complement strand
GGGTCCGGTCCGTGCGCCGGGGGCCGGGCGGATGAATGGCCCCGAGCGCGGAATGGCGGCGTGTGCGGGCAGGGCGAGGTCCGGGCCCCGCGCTGCCCCCGGCCCCGCGAGCGCCGCCGTCCTGCCCCAGCGCCGGGCGGATGACAATTATTAATCTGATTAGCCGCGCTTACAGAAGGTCCCGGCGCTCGGGCCGTTGTCCCTTGTCCTTTTTTTTTTCCGCCTTACTTAAGCCCCCCGCCAAAACTCTGCTGGCACCCGGAGACCCCCGGCAGCGCGGGGGCCCCGAGGTTTTAGACAGAGGCATCGAGCCCATAAGCGGAGACCTCCCCCGGCCACCCTGGGATCTTTCCAACCTGGACATGAGCAGCGTTCCCGCAGGTCTGTCCCGCTCCTCGCCCTGCCGGGGAAGCGGTCCAGCGGAAGAGCGTGTGCTGCACACGTGGCTGAGAGGGATGGAGGAGCATCCGCGCCTGGAATGCCAGCTCTCCCCTTCGTCGAAGCCTCGCATCAGCGGGAAATGGCTGGAAGGAGTTGGGGCTACCTGGGATGTGAGCCCCAGGGAGGAGTTGATGAGGACGGGCAGTGAAATGCCTCCTCGGGCCAGGGAGGGGACAGAAAATTTGTAATAGCCGCCGCAGAGATTAGTCAAGCTGCAGCTGTGTTGTGGTGCTGTTACACTCCTCTCCTATATCTACATGTATTTTCTGCCTGTTTTTTCACTCCTGGGCTTGGGAAGGGAGCTGGCAGCACTGCTGGCAAGCACAAGCCAGCTGGCTGCTGCTGCCAGAGCTAATGGAGCACTAAGACACATTCAATTAAGTCGAGCTATAACTGTTGACGATGGGCTGATCTGGAGTTGCTGCGTGGAGTAGCACATGCTGCCGGGAGGCTGGAAGTGCACAGTCACTTACACAGAAAATGTATTTAAACAGAGGCTGCTGGCGACGTGGGCAGGATCTGCTCACGGCATGCAGGCTTTTCTCGTTTGTTTTTAATTTTTGTCTCTCTCTATTGCAACAGGGTGGAGAGAAAAACTCCAGGAGAAGTATCTGATGGGTTTTTTTTAATCTGCTGGCAGTGCTGTTGCCTTCTGCAGCTGGGCTGCTCTGCTGTTCACAGGATCAGGCATCCCAGTTCCCTCGTCCTTGCCCTTTCCCTCCTTTTTTTTTTTTTAACCTGGTGGGATATGTAGAGAAAAGGATGCTGCAGGTGCCTTACAGGCAGGCATTACTGTGAGTTATGCAGAGCCTGTCTGTGTGAACCCAGTTCTCTCTTTCCCTACCCACCCCCCATCACCTGCATTGCACTGAGATGGCACCTTGACACCATGGCAAAGTGGAAGCCTTGGATTGCAGGGGGGCAGTGTCCTGCTTGCAAAGAGCATCTTTTTCTATCTGCAGCACCTATCGACACCACGAGATAGCATGAATTTTCCTTTGGCTGTGGAAAGAAATAAGGTTTCTGTAGTTACTGCACAACCTGTCTCTTTCTTTGCTCCTGCTCACCTGTTGCATGGCCTGGGTGATTTAAACCAGGGTTGGTGGAGGGCTGGGTCCTAAAGATACTGAATTCCCATGCATTTCATGTATGGTCACAGGGGGAGAACAGGCTGAACAGGTGGCAAGGTTCCAGCCTGATTTTTGACACAGCTGTCAGTGACAAATGTGACCACAAGACGCTGAGCATGGCCCTGGTGCTGTCATGTCACATGTCTGTGGGTTGGTTCATCCTGGAAATTGTTTAGTGCTGAAAAACCAGCAAGGCCAAGTGCTTTTCTGGCTCTGCTTCCTATGGGCAAATTGGACTTTTGCTCAGGTCAAATAGAGATGGCTGCATGTGCAGGGAGGTGAGGGAGGTCAGGTCTCTTGGGCTGTTATGCTGGAAAGCTTGATGGATAACAAGGAAAAGCCACAGGAATTAAAGAGTCAGAGCACAGCGTTTCAGCCAGCTCCTTTACATGAGAAGGCCAAGTGAAATACCCCGAGTGTCCATCTTATTCCTGTTCTGGTGGTGGTGAAAAGCTGTACCTGGACAAGCTATTTTTGGGGAGGAGTTTACATATGGAGATATTTGATGATTTCTGCTATTTTGGCTGGGAGAGGAGTGGAGGATGATTCTGCTCCAGAAACTAAATGGAATTAAATGTTCTCAGTGTTGGATGTGAACTTGATTTTTTGAGCATGGACTCTGATAATTGCTGGTGTCCACCCAGCTCTTGTGCACACAACCCCCTCCCAAGCAGATGGAAAAATGCCACTGTAGGAGCAAAGTCCCATGGAGGACCAGAAGCTACAGAAGGGAGGATCCTGAAGTCCTTGGGCCTCTTCAGATCGTGGCTGTCGAGCTGAACATGTGAGACCACCCTTGATGCCCCATTTTGCCGTGTCCTGGCTAAGGCTTTGTGCATGTGGGAAGCGTGGAGAGCTTTCCTGCCGCAGGGCACACGTGCTCTCCTCGTCGTGCTTGCAAGGGGGATGGTGTCTTGCTGGGCAAATCCAGGAGCAAACTTCCAGCCCTTGGAAGGGCAAAGGTGGCAAGGTCAGGAAATGTCAAACCAAAGCTTCTCTCCCGAGTGCTAGCACAGTGGCATAAATGCTTCTGGCATCTCTGCACCAGGAAGTTCCTGTAGGAAGATTTTTCCTTATATCCCAAATGCCAAGGCCAACCTGGCTTGATTTAAGCATGTGTGGCTGTCTCTGCACCTTTGCAGAGATGGGCTCTTCCCTGAACAAGTTGTTGGGCTGGTTGTGCCAAGTCTCGACCGCAGGAGGAACCCTACAGGTAGAACTCGCTCCTTGGAGTCAGCAGCGGGGCTGCAGGGCACGAGCGTTGGGAGAGGACCAAGGTTTGCCATGAGAGTGCTGCTGGGAATGATTCCTGCCCACTTGGTGCCTCTCACGCCTTCCTGTGGATTTTCTCCCGGCACATCTATCCTTGGGAATAGCGTGGGGTTTCCCTGGTGGAGCAGTGGGAGCTTGGATGGCCCCTCTGAGCATCTCAGCTGATTTCAGGAGCTCTGGCAGCTGCCATGGCTCTTTTGCAGGTCCACAGCTCCTCAGTGCTGTCGGCTGCTTTTTTCCTGGATTGCTTTTGGTCTGGAGGGGTTTGTTGGGGTGCTTTTGTTTTGCTAGGAAGGACCTTAGTGCTCATTTACATACTTATCTCACTTTGGCTATAAAGTCGGGGAGGAGGCAAGGTACAGGCAGCTTTTACTGCAGCCCATGGGGCTGGGTGAGGCTCTCTGTGGGGGGGAGAGAGGGCATGGGACTCTGTGAGGGCTTCTGGGGAGCAGTCCTGTGGGGTGAGATGTGGGGCAGGCACAGGGCTCTGGTGCCACATTGCCACATCCAGCACTGCCATCTCACCCACCTCACCACCCCTGTCTCATCTTCCACTAGGGACGATGTCCATCCATCCTCCATAGTGGAAGTTAGGATTTCTTCCCCTGTTCCCACCCCCTGTGGGCTCCATCAGGCAGCTTTTGAGGGTGGCACTACCAGCTGGTAGGGTTGGAGTGTGTTTGTCAGCACTTGAGGATGCCCTTGCCCCAAGCTGGAGCAGCAGATTTTTATCTAGATATGAAACTGTGGTGCTGGGAGGTCAAGAAGGTTTTATTTTTGCCCATATGTTGGCGTTGCGGGGTGAAGAATGCAGGTCGCCGTGTTCTGCCCCTAAAACACCTCCTGGGTCCTTTGGTGTAGCCCTAAACCCAGCACAAGATCGTGGGTATGTGTTCTCCAGCCCTACTCTTTATTTACTGCTAGGGAGAGGAAATCAGTCCTTTTCACCCTGTGGGTTAGGAATAATCTGTCTGTCCTGGCTGGGACCATCCCAAAGTGATGCTCCCTAGTCAGGAGGCAATGACTTGGTCCCAGATGTGCTGGGATAGAGTGGGCTGAGGCCACCTAAGGTCAAAATGGCCAGGGTAGCTGTGAAATAGTGATGCCTGTAGTATCAGCTAGGATCTCGAGTGGTGCCCTGGGGTAGAAAATTGGCCCTGACAAGGGAGGCTGGTTCCAGCTGGCATGGACAGCCCTCCTGCCTGCCAGCTTCTCTCTCTGCTGCTTTACCTGGGATGCTTGGAGAGCTGGGCAGGGAGAGCTGGGCTGCTCTGAACATCCTTCCTTAGGCAGGGGGGTATCTCCAGTGGGAGATTTGCAGGTCCACCCGGCTCTGCTCCCCCTGCTTGGGTGCTGGAGACAAGTTTTCACCGCACTGTCCCCACCTCAAGCGGCTTTGAGCTGCAGATTCAAGTTGCTACTCCAGCTCTTAGAAAGGAAGAGCCTCTGAGGTGTCTCCCTGCAAGCACTGAGGTTTGAAAAGATGCTGATCTCCTTAGTTTTATTCTTACTTTTGCCTCCTCCCCTTCCAGCCCCTCTCTCTCCCCCTCCCTCTCTCCTCAGCCCACAACCCCTTGAAGAGGAAATTTGATAATGTCAGCAGGTTAGCATGAGGATGGGAACTCCTGGTAGCTGAGGACTTTCTGCATTTTGCTCATTGTGTCTTGATTCACAGTGATGAGGAACCACAGCCATGGCAACTCCTGGAAAGTGTCCTTTCCTAGATTGACTGCCTGACACTGGCAGCTGGGGGGCTCATGAGCTTCCTCAGAGCCATGTGGAAGTGATGCCCTGGTGGATGGAACACGTGAATGGGACAGAAGTTTGCTTTAAAAGTGGAACAGGGTTCAAGTAGCCATCAAGGAGGGGAGGTAGCAGCATCTTTCTCCAGGTGTGGCTGTGCCCTGCTTGCCAGATCTGACTGGCAGTATGGTCTCTGCTGCTGCACAGCAGCAGTGCACAGTGTGCAGGTGGCAAAGGGAGGAGGGAAGGGCTGCTGCAAAGCTTTCTCCTTCCAGGGGGATATTTTACTCCAAAATTGACACGTGGATGTGCATCTGGGTGCACTGAGAAAGCCAGGTGTTCCAGGGGAAGCCCAGATTTTGGCCAGCCTGCATCCAGCAGTCTGAACGTGGGCTCCCTTACTGCTGCAGGTATAGCCTAGGGTCATGCAGAACCACCCCATTGGACATGCAGTGAGGCTTGGGGCTGTCTTTGATTGCATCCCAGTTTTTTAATTCCCTCTCTTCGGTTCTTCTGGAGATGAAATGTGATCTCTGGGGTACAACTGGACCCCTGTGCATGGACAGCATAGCAGAGGAGCACAAACTTGGGGAGTGCAGGCAGGTCAGTCTGTGTGAATCTGAAGTATTTCTCTTCCCAGTGCACGGTGCTGTTTGAAGGCACAGATATCCATGTAAAACCCCTGCTCAGAAAGGCCATTGCTTTTTTTCCTCCCCTCCTACCCTTAACTGTTGTCCTGGTGTCTTGCAGGCACAGAAGAGTAAGGCAGGATGGATGTGTACGACCCTCAGACGCTGGGTGTTATGGTCTTTGGAGGCTTCATGGTGATCTCAGCCGTCGGGATCTTCCTGGTGTCCACCTTCTCCATGAAGGAGACATCTTATGAGGAAGCCTTGGCCAAGCAACGCAAGGAGCTTGAGAAGACCCAGCAGCAGAAATTAGAGAAAAAGAAGAAAGAGAAGCCTGTTGAGAAAAAAGGAAAAGCAAAGAAAAAGGAAGAGAAACCGAATGGAAAGATCCCAGAGCAGCAGCTTACTCAGGAAGTGACAGACCCTCCCAAGGAGGTGGTTCCTGAGCCTGCTGTGGTGCCTGAGCCTGTAACAGTTGAGACTCCAATTGCAGCGGTGCCAGTTGTCCCCCAGGAAAAGGAGAAACCTGTTCCATCACCTAAGGAGAAGAGGAAGAAGGAGAAGAAGGTGGCAAAGGTAGAGCCTGCTCCTAGCCCAGTGTTGGCTCCACCCCCTGTCAGCATCCCCAAAAGTTCTCCTGTCCGGGAGGTGGCCCCTAAGGAGGTGCCTGTTGTGGCAGTGCCCCCGGTTGGCACTAAGCAAAGTGCTCCGGTCATCAGCTCTGTCACCATCAAGAAAACTGAGTCTCTTCCAGCCCAGGAGGATCAGAAGCATGATGGACCTGCCAAGAAAAAGGCTGCATCCAAGAAGAAGAGCGAGCCAGGTAAGGCCAAATTCCTCTGCCTATATCCCCTTGGTCCAGCACACAGATGTTGGAGAGTTCCAGGTTCCTCTGGGATTTGCTGTTGTGTTGTGGGATCTGCACATGGGAATGAATGAGAGGTGCATGTCCCTGTCCTGGGAGAGGGACAGCTGCCAAGGTGCTGCACATCTGGGTGGAAAGCCAAGATAAGGTGTTTTCCCCATAGAACGCTGACTGTTAAAAGTGCAGAGGAGCTCTTCCACACTACTGTGTGGAGGTGGGTAACTGCTAGTGTTTCTTCATCCTTTAGTGGAGGTGAAGAAGGATTCTTCAAGGAGAGAGGATTGATGGGGTTTTATACTGCAGGGGCTTGATCGTAGAGTAATTTGAGGGAGGTGACTTTGGATCTGTCACAGGGAAGAGGAAACTTGCCCATCATCTGTCATGCCTCACTTGATTGACTCAGAGATGGAAGAGATCAGGTGGTCCTGAACTCTGCAGGGTATAAAAAGGTGTAGGGAGGGGAAAATCAGCTCTCTAGCTGGATTCTTGCCTCTCATACCAGTGGGAAGAGTTTTGGATTTATTTTTGGTTCAGTGATAATTACAGGCCCTAAAAATGTGAGTGGAAGGGTTCCCATGTGGACACATGGTAGAAATCCCTCAGGTGTTCTCAAAGTTGTCATGTGATTGTGCATAGGTTTAATTTCTTTCTTTACCAAAAAAATACCTGTACCCACCAAACTAAAAGACATCCCTTCTTGCTGCCCTTCTGCAGCACATCCAGACCTGCTGTGCAGCCTGGCCGTTTCCACACCCACGTTTTGGAAGAGGGCCGGCTACTCAGCAGGACATTTGCAGCTGCTGGGTTTCAAAGTTGGGTTAAACCCCTTGAATGTGCTGAGGGAAGGATTTTACTAAAGGTCATCTCCAGTGATGGGGTCTGAAATGATTGGAGAAGCTGCTCCTGGTGGGTATTGCAGGGGTGGTGTTGAGGAAACTGGAGGTGACTGGTTTGTTGTGTGCACCCATGTAAAAAAAAACATGGTCCGAAATCCAAGTTGTAACAGCTGGGGGAATGCGGCTGGGCAGTGGACTTTTAGCATTTGTTAAGTTGGGAGGTTTTTGGCTGCTCCAAACTTAGATTCCCTTGGGTATGAAATGCCAATCCTGCATGTCCTGAAAGCAAAGAGTGATGTCTCAGCTGCTCCTGTGGGATTTTGCAAAGGAAAGCTCTCGGCAGAGTTTGTGCCATTTGAAGCCAATTCCAGTTTGACCAACGTGTTGTGGGCAGCTGTGGTCTCTCCTCCTCAAATGCAAAGGAACAAATTGTCCTGTGGCAGATAAAAATGGGTGTTCAAAGTGTTGAAGGCCACGTCCTCAACACTGAAACTGATGATGAGAGCGGCTTGGGGTACTTTCCTCTTGTGTGGTTTGTTTCATCCATGCCTCCCAAGTCCCCTTGCGTGTAAGAAGTGGCTCTTCAGCCCACTCATCCTGCCGTGCTTTCCCAAGGCAGCTTTGCCACATGGCTGCTCCTTGTTTCGTGGCTCCCTCAGCGAGATGCGAGGTTCCCGACTCCACACGTGGGCTCGGTGTCAGCACAGGCCCCCTTGTGCCACAGCCTGGCAGGCTGCCCTGGCTCCGTGTGCCAGCTGCGCCGTGGGGTTCACACGGTTCCTGCCTTTTCCAAAGCTCCCTCGTGCGATTCCGCTCGGTGTGTCCCCTCACCCAGCAGGACCGAGCCAGGGGATGCCGTGTGCTGTCCTGCAGCCCTGCAGTTGCCTCCATGAGTAACCTGTGAGCCAAGCCTCAGGCCCTGGTTGCACAAGGGGGTGGAGCTGGCCTGGCAGTGCTGCTGGGAAGTGGCTGTGGCTGGGCACACAGACTCGGCTCCTGCCAGGGCTTGGTGCTGCCAAGATCCCAAATGGATCTACCAGATATCACTTAGCAATTACTGTCACTGGCCAAACAGACTCCACTTGGGGAAAGCTAATTTATTCCCAATTAAAATAGATGAGAAACACAGACAAAATTAAAACAACACCTTTCCCCCCTGCCCTTATTCCCAGGCTCAGCTTCACTCCTTCCCTCCTGACTTCTGTATGTCCCCTCCCTGAGTGGTGCAGGAGGATGAGGACTGTGGTCAGTTTATAACAGCCACTCTCCACAGCTCTTTCCTCCTCACACCTTTCCCCTGCTCCAGTGTGGGGCCTTCCATGGGCTGCAGTCCTTCAGGAGGAACCTGTTTCAGCATGGGCTCCTCTCTAGAGGCTGCCTGTTTTCCAGGGGAGAATCTCTGCTCCAGCACCTGCAGCACCTCCTCCTCCTTCTTCTTTGAACCTTGCTGCTTGGGGCATCCAAAAGTTTGTATTCAGGAGAACCTGGTGTTCATGACTTCAGGGGCTCTGGAGCTACTGGACTCCAAACTGCTTTTCCTTCTGTGATTTTCGAGGAAAATGTGCCCTCTGGGCCATAGATACAGTGTGGGAATCCCTAAACCACTGCCTGTCACCCTCTCTCCATCGTGACCATGTGCACAACAGCATCATGGTCCCTGGTGCTCCTTGGTTTCCCAGGTTAGCAAAGGAGTAGGGGAAGGATTGGAGTCACATTCCTGCTTTTTGGTAAGGGAGCAAAAAGCTTGGCTGGTGAGAGGTGAGAGATGACCTCGCTGTCACTGGCACCACTGTGTGGAGTGGCATCCTTCAGCAAGGTTGTATTTTGGTGCACTCCATCTTCTGGTGCCCAGCACGTCTCAGCTCCCTGGCACTGGCAAAGCATACCGAGCTCCTGCTGGGAGTCACTCAGTTTGTTGGAAGGTGATGGCAGGCGCTGGCACCAGTTGTTGAGCCAGGCAGAGGTGACAGCTGGCTCAAGGAGCACATGCGTGGTGTCATCTCCAGCACCTCTGCTGCTGCCCTCACTCAGAGAGGTACCAAACGTGACTGTGGAGATCTGAGCGGTTGATGGTTTGAGATGGCAGTTGTGGGGTTGAAGCCAGCTGAGATGACAACATATCCCTGCCATTGTCCCCAGCAGTCCCAACCCCTCCTCTCTCCTCCCTAGCACCTACAGATTCGGATGGGGCCCTGTACCTGCCCTACAAGACGCTTGTGTCCACAGTCCGCAGCATGGTGTTCAGTGAGGGGGAGGCCCAGCAGCTCATCGAGATCCTGACAGAGAAAGCCGGAATCATCCAGGACACCTGGCACACGGTAGGGCTCTGCCAGGGCTCTGCCGAGCCTCAGGAGGTGCAAGGGGAGGGAAGGCACCCCATTTGCAGGCAGGCTGGCCCTGAGGGTGTCTTGGAGAGTGGAGCTGAATTTTCCCCTGGAGCAGAGGGCAGGATGTTTTGCGTGTGGGGCGGAGGGGATGGGTTTGAAGGTGGTGGTCCCCACTGATGTGCCACCCTGTGCTGGCAGGCCACACAGAAGGGTGACCCGGTTGCCGTCCTGAAACGCCAGCTGGAGGAGAAAGAGAAGCAGCTCTCTGCGGAGCAGGAGGGTGCAGCTGCTGCCAGGAACAAACTGCGGGAGCTGAGCAAGGTAAGCCCTGTGTGTCCCTCCTGGCATCCCCAGTGCAGGCTCTGCTCCTGGTGGCTCTCCATGTGCCTGCTGCTCCCCACATCTCAGCCCCCTTGCAGGTGAAGCCCAGGGGCTCTTTGGGCCCTTCCCCTGTTGGCTGTTTTCTTCCCAAAAAGGGGAAGAGATCCCCACCTGCCCTCTTCTCTTGGGTTTGTGCCAGTCTGGGGAGGTGCCAGCCCAAAAAACTGCAGGGTAGTGCAAGTTGGCAGCCATGGGAAAAGCCAGGGAAACCCTTTCTGTAAGAAGTTGTAGCTTTGTTCTGCTTCAGGGAGAAAAGCAAACCCTTCCTCATTTCTGCCCAGATCCCTTGAGCTGAGAAGGCACCTTTGTAAGGAGCCTGATCCTATTTACAGTGCCCTTCCCTGACTCAGCTCCCTGCCTCCACCTCTTTTTGGGTGTTGAAGGCAGAACAGATCTCTGCCACACTGAACTTGTGGCTGCCAAGTTCCATCTGCTTAATTCTTCTGCTTTGCCCCAAACGTTGTGTGATGTTATTTACCTCGGGGGAGGGAAATAAAATTCCAGGCTGTCTTACTCCTTTCTCTTAGCTGGCCCAACATGGAACAACAGTGGCATCCAGTGGCCACAGAGGCCAAAACAAAGTGCAGGAGGAAATGTAAGTGCTCTACGTACCTGGGCGTGGGGGCAGCAATGAAAGGGCTAAACTTTGTAGTCTGCTGAGCTAGGAGGCCACATCCTCTTAAAATGGGGAAACCTGTGCTCTGAGGACTAACTGGGGGACTCCTTTCCTGGAAGGAGCTGGCGGCTGAGCGGTCCAAGGCGGTGGCCGTGGAGGGCAAGCTGAAGGAGCAGCTGCTGGCCCGTGAGCGGGAGATCGTGGCGGTGCAGGCACGGATGCAGGCCAGCTACCAGGACCATGTCAGTGAGACCCAGAAGCTCCAGGGCAAGGTGAGCCCCAGACTGTGCTCTGCTCCTGCCTCCTGCTGCCAGACGGCTGCTGGTGGCAGATGTGTGACCTTCTGGAGAACGTTGAGTTGTGTGAGGGGGTGAGAGCCTCGGGGAGGGGTGGTGCTTCTGGGCTGTGGTGCTCGAGGGAGAAGAGGCACATGGGAGCATCCTCATGGGATGTCACATCTCTGGGGGCTGGCAGCATCAGCAGATACCCCCCTGCGTTGCCAGTCCTTCTTGCTCATCTTGTGGGCTTCAGCATGGGCTGGTGGTGGCATTAACCCCTGTTGGGCTTCCCTAGATCCGGACCCTGCAGGAACAGCTGGAGAACGGCCCCAACACACAGCTGGCTCGCCTGCAGCAGGAGAACTCCATCCTGAGGGATGCCCTCAACCAGGCTACCAGCCAGATGGAAAGCAAGTAAGGCTGGGGTGAGGGGCAGAGCCTGGGGCTGCCCTCAGGCAAACCCTGGCTTGGCCACCCCCTTTCTCAAAGGTACTTCTACAGACACCCCAACTAGCTGGAGGTAGAGGAGGGAGTGAGGGAGGAAGAGCTTGCCAAATGGCTTTTGGCGGGCCACCAGGGGGAACAAGGATGTTTTTCCCAAGTGAAAGAGCCAGAAATCCCTCTCATTTGGGGTCACCTGTGCTGATGCCAGAACCAACAGGCAATGGAGGGGGGAGAGGAGACTGGAAGGCACTGTTGTGTTTTTCCCCCACAGGGGAGCTCATACTCTCAAACTTGAGAAGAAATGCAGCTGGCTCTTTGATGGGAGTGATGCTGCAGAGAACAGAGCCCAGCCCAGTGTGTGCAGAACAAATAGGAGCTAGGTAGAAGAATTTCACACTCCTTTTTATAGACAGTCTGAAATGACTGGTGATTAACAGCGGTCAAATAATTACAGAGTGGACTCCAGCTGTAGTGCTTCCTCTTGTGTCTGGGAGCACAGATCCATGTGTCCTCTACTTCATAAGAAAGGAATGTCTCCTGTGACTGAAACAGGACTTTTCTAAAGTGATTTGTTGGCTCTTTCCACCCCCTCCCTGAAGGTCCCAGAGTGTCCTAGAAACAGGCAAACAAAGTTCACCATCTGAGGTGTTTCAAGTCTTGTATCAGGCCCACAGGAGGATATGTTCCCCCATGGCAACACCAGAGAGGCTTGGCTGGCCTGTGGGCTGAAGTAACCCTGCTTTTGTTGCTGCAGGCAAAATGCTGAGCTGGCCAAGTTGAGGCAGGAGTGCAGCAAGCTGATGAAAGAGCTGTCTGAGAAATCGGAGGTGCTGCAGCAAGAGGAGCAGCAGAGGAAGAGCTGGGAGATCAAAGTGGCAGCAGCAGAGAAGCGAATCGAGCAGCTGCAGGTCAGGCAGGCGCCGGCAAACTCTCTCCCCTCACAGAGATGGGTGGCTGAATGGCAGGAGATCCATGCACTTGGCCATGGGAGGGGCTAGGAGGGAGATGAATGTCCATGGTTGGGAAGGAAGCTGCCTGGCAGGCTTCCTAATTGCTCTCCCCCTCATAAGCTTGTCACATTCGGTGTGACCCTTGTGCAGCATCACCGGCAGAGCCCAGGGAGCAGGATGCCCTGTCTGAAGCCATTCTTCTGCAGGTGCTCTCTCTCTCAAACACCTTAATGCTAATTAAATAAATCACACTAGCTGGAAGACTCTGAAGTCAGGGATGTGTTTAAGGTGCTGGGGAGAATGTGTTGCACAGTAGCACCTGGAGCTCTGAGCTGGGACATTGAGTCAAACCCTCCCAAAACAGAGCAGCTCTGCTTTCCCGGTGGTGTTGGAAGCATCCCTTGAACAGAGACAGGCCTGCTGGTTTACCTTTCCTTGTCCCCTCCATGCAAAGCAATTTTTCTCCCTCTGCAAGGGTGCCACTTGTACCTGTAAAGAGCTGCAACTCATCCTCCTCCTCTTTTGCCTTCCCCCTCAAAACGCCTGCACTGTCCAGGCCTCTTCCTTGCTGCTTTCTAAGATGGAAAAAAAAAGTGTTCCCTGGCCAAAATTGCACAGAAATTCCTCCACGTGTGGAAACATGGTTGGGTGTCTCTGTTCTGCAAAGCCCCGTGCCAGCACCTCTCCCTGCTGGGCTGGGCTGATTTGAACCAGGGCTCTAAGAGGTTTTTCAGAGCTCTCCAGAGGGGAGGTTGGCTGTGGAATTGGCCCAGAACCGAGACATTTGGGTATTGTTTACTTCCCAACTTGAGGGCTGGCATGTGATAAAATGTAAGCACAAGGCAGGATGCTTCATGCACTAGGGGAACTTGAGGGGAGGGTGACTTTAATCCCCAAAACCACAAAAAATAGGATTATGTGATACATGAAGCCTTGCTTCACATTGTCTGGGGTGTCTGTCATGCTCCAGGAAACATTCTCTTCCTGCCATGCAGGCTTACCAACGGGAGGCAGAAGTGATGCTGCAGAAGAGGCTGGATGAGGTCAGCGACGAACTCCGCAGAACGCAGAGCAGCTACAAGAGCTTGTTGGCAGATGCAGAAAAGAGCAAAGGGCAGCAGCAGAGCATTGCTGGTGAGGAACTGGGATCAGCATGGAGAGGGCTGTGGGGCAGACTGGAGACTTTGAGGGCTGGGTGTTTGGGGGAGCCAGTTGGGGCAGGACAAGTAGATCCAGGGATGAGTTAGGCTGCCTGGTGTTGGTGTGACAAGACATGGGTTCATCCATGATTCTGTCCCAGGATGGTACTCCAATGCCTCTCTCCTGTGCTGTCCTGCATCCCTGCCTGCCCTTTCTGTGCCTCCTCAAAGTATCCATGGCCAAAGCTTCTTTGGCTAAGATCCTGCTTGGACAGAGCAGGGTGGGGAGTCTCCAGGTTTATTTGCACCTGCCCTACTGTGTTTGTCACCCTTTCCTCCAACAGAACTGCAGGCCAAGCTGCTGAGCTCCGAGGCAGAGGTTAAAAGTAAGCTGCTGGAGTTGGACAGTGTGAAAGGGAAGCTACGGGATGCCAGCTTGGAGAACACAAAGCTTCTGGAGAGGATCAAGTCCATCGAAGCTCTGCTGGAGGCAGGCCAGATGAGGGAGGCAGAAAAAGACAGAGACTTGCAGGTTGTGTGCTCGTTTTATTGGGGTGGGAGGAGGGGAGGTGGTGACACTGCTTACACAGTCCCTGTGTTCTCTTTGCTCTGGGGTCCTCTCTGGGATGCCACAGAAAGGGCTGACCTGTATCACATGTCTGGGGCCGGTAATCAAAGTGCTTTCTCTCTTCCAGGCAGCCAATGAAGCAGAAATGAAGCAGCTGCAGTCAAGGTGGGTCCAGGTGCACATCCTGCTGTGGCACCTCCAGCTTGCTGTCCATGTGTCACAGGCTTCCTTGAGCACTGAGCCTGTGGCTGACAGCTTCCAGCCTTCCCGGCAGGCTTGGGGACAGCCCAGCTGGGAAGTCAAGGTCAATCCCGGCCAGTTGTGCCATTTAAAATATTAATTGGCTCTGGTGCTGGCCCCATACAACAGCCAGTCCATTCTGAAGTAGGACTGAGTTGCTGGCAGGCCCATGGAGTCTGACCACTCCTGCAGAACAGGAGGTCCTGGTGGTGTTGGTGCTGTGTGTGGGATGCCTCTGATCCAAGTCCCTGCTGAAGGCTGGGCCAACCAGAGGAAGTTTTCTAAAAATGTTTCCAGGTGTCTCCAAGGATGGAGATTCACACCACTCTGGGTCCCTGTTCCAGTGTTTGATAACCTCCTGCCCCATCCCCCCAGCACAGAAAGGTTTCCTGGCATTTAACTGGAGTTTCCCATGTCACAAGTCCTGCCTGTTGCTCCTTGTCCATGTGCTGGGCACCTCCAAGGAGGCCCAGGCTCTGCTCAGGGGAAGGATTTCTCAGATGCCCCTATTGCCAGCAGGCATCCAGCATCCCTCTAAAGGAAGGCAGCTGTTGAGTTGTCCCGGGACCCCAAGAGACTTGTGCAGTTCTTCTCAAGGACCTGAACCTTGGTTTGCTCAAAGTGAGGGTCCCTTCAGGGCAGATGGGGGATCTGAGGGTGTGGTGGGAAGCTGCAGCTCTCTGCTGTCAAGTTGGCAGCCCTGATTTAGGGTTACTCAAGATAGTGGGATGATACTTTCAAAATGCAGAGCTGTGGGCTCTCTCAGCCTAATGGGCCATGGATAGGAGCACTCCCAGTTGTGCAAGCTGGAATTCCTGGCCTTTGCATCAGGTTGCTTCTTCCTCTTTTTTGTGTGTGTACAGCCAGCCAGTTACTTGATTGCTTGTTATTGCTGGTAAGGGGGTAGAAAACCAGATCCCACTCCAGTATTGCCATGGCTGTGGTGTTTAGTCCTGCTCCCTCTTCCTCCTGCTGTGTGTAGATCCCAGAGGAGACCAGGATAGCAAGGGCTGTGGTCTCCATCTTGGGAGCTTGCTGCCCGTGAGGGAGGTGACTGCTCAGCCTCACTCCTGCATCCTGCCCTTCCAGACTCCAGGAGAAGACAAACCAGCTCTCAGCCTTGGAAAGGGAAGCCACACAGCTGCGGGAGGCAGTGGAACAACAGAAGGTGAAAAACAACGTACGTGAGTGAAAGACAACCCATGGTGGGCACCTAGTGATGGCTCCACGGTGTGGCCAGAGGCTCTTCCAGCCCCAGAGAGCCCTGGAGGCATTGCCTCATCTGCCAGAGAGCAGGAATACCCCTGGCAGGCTTTGCAGCTGGAGCTGGTGGGCTGCCTGAGGTGACATGTCTGTCCCCTGTTCTCCTGGGAGGTTTAGGACCTGGTAAGCAGGAGACATCCTACCATGGCAGGGCCAAGGCAATCTCTGAGAAGGCTCCTTCACACCTTCCTGCTCCTGTGCTCCTTATCCCTCTGCTGCAAGGTGGTGTCAGTGGTGTGGAGGCCACCTTGCATCCCTCCACTTGGCCTGTGTCCCCTGCAGGCATTCTGAGTGTCCTTCTGGAGCTCCTGCCCCATCCAGCTGTGCCCTGCTCTCTCCAGGGCACTGCCAGAGCAATGGGGTGTGTGGAGCCTCTGGGGAGAAAGGAATGCGTGTGGGCATGGGATGGAAGACTCTTGACCAAACCCAATTCCCTAAGCAGAGGCTTTGAAATCCCCTGCAGTGCCAGCAAGCAGCTTTGTGGCCTTTGGCACAGCACGTGACTTACTCCCCTCTCTGTGTGGTCTCCACAGGACCTTCGGGAAAAGAACTGGAAGGCAATGGAAGCATTGACCTCCGTGGAGAAGGCGTGCGAGGAAAAACTGCTTGCTGCTACAAAAGCGAAGGTGAGCCTGGCATTTCCCTGGTGTTGGGAGGGAAACTTTCAGCTTCCCCCAGCCACCAGGGATGCTTGCCCTGGGTTGCCTGCCTCCTTAGGAGCAGTGCTGGCCCAAGTCTGCTGCAAGCTTCTCCAAAATTTGTCTTGAGGGCAGTGCATCCCTGGTACTAGTCATGGTTGGGGAACCCAGAAGGTGGTTGAACTGGAAGTGAGGTTTTAGTGGTTCCCAGCATCAGCAGTTTTCTGTGTTTGCTGGTTTCCCCAGCCCTGTAGGCACAGAAAAGCAGGACCAGTGTTGTCACCCTGGCCAGCAGGTGCCCAAGACTTCCATCCCATTGCAGTTTGTCCCTCTTTCAGGAAGAGCTGGCCCAACAGCTGGACACGCTCCAGATGCGAACCAAGCAGACGCTGCTCTCCGCCCTCCCCGGAGTCACCATGTCCTCACAGCAGGTGGGACAGGCTTCCTCAGACCCCCCCAGAGCCTCCTCCACATGGGAAGGAGAGATGTCTAAGCACCCTCCTTCTTCCTTGTTCTCTCCGAACTCAGGATTATGACACGTGGCTACAGGAGTTTAAGGAGAAGACCGTGGGTGTGCTAAAGCAGCAGATGATCACAACAGAGCCACCAGTAAGTGAAGGCTGGAAAGTGGAGGGGCGAGGGAGTGCTGGAGGGTCACGTTTCTTCTCCTCATCTCTCTCCCCTTCCTTCTCCTTTTAGGATTCAGCTCTTAAATTAAAAGAGGCAGAGGAAGCGCAAAGCACTTTACAAGCAGAATGTGAGCAGTACAGAACGATCCTTGCAGAGACAGTAAGTTCCTGCCCTTTGCATTGTGTTGGCTTCCCACTAGAAATCGCTCTAGAGAGGTCTCCTGGCAGGGTGGGCATCCCTCGGTGTGCTGGGGGGCTGCCATGAGGAAGAGTATTTGTCAGTGAGACAGAGGAACAGGATAAATGTGAGTTTCTAGAGCTCTTCATCAGCCTAATTGTGTTGGAAACCTTCCTGGTGGTGTTCTGAGGACTGGGGTGGTTGAGCCAGAATAGGGATTGGGAACCCCGAGCCCCACCTGAGGCATCTAATTCTGTCACTTGTTGTTTGGCCCAAATCCTTGGAGAGGCTTTGGGTATGCCAAGGCTTCCAGCCCCCAGCTCTTGCACTGCTCAGCTGGGTCGGGGCTGGAGGAGGTTTGGGCTCAGCTGAGGCCTTGCCCACAGGAAGGGATGCTGCGAAACCTGCAGAAGAGCGTGGAGGAGGAGGAGCAGGTGTGGAAGGCAAAGCTCACAGCCTCTGAAGAGGAGCTCCAAAAGGTGCGTGTTGGTGACACACCTGGGTTTGGTGCTCCTGGAGCTGGACTTCAGGAGAAGGGGATCTGTTGGCTATAAATTGGTTTGTGATGCTAAGTGTTCCTGCCAGCTGTGAACACCAAGACATAGGGCCTTTCTTTTCTCCCCAAATCTACCCCTCCTCCTACCAGACCAGCTGACAAAAATCCCACCTTGTGTAGAATCTTCCCTCTTGAATACAGCACTGAGATTGAGCTGTTTTCCATGGTCTGGCTGCTCCCCATCCATCATGGCATGGGGTTTTAGAGTTAACTGGGACTACAGGGAGGTGGGGGAAGCTGTTGTACAAGAGATGCTTGATTTCTCAGCCCACTGCTGGCTCCTGCAGCACCAGCGCTGCTGAGGGCTGGTGTAGGATTGCACAGGATGACGTGGCTGCTGATGGTGTGCGTGATGGGAAGAATGTCTGGTGCCTAGGGCAGCTTCCAGAGCAATCCTGCCTCTCGGTGGAGAGGAGGTGAATTCCTCCTTTCCAAAAACTTTAGCATCTGTGCAGTTCATTTCAAAAACCAGCCTGGCTTTAAGTGCTTTTTCTGGCAGCTTGGCCTCTGTTAATAATGAAGTCCATGACACTTCATTGGAAAGTTGCTGCTTCCAAACCAAAAAGTGCTTTCAGTAGGAAACTTGTGCTGAGTCTGGTGCCAGTTTCTTGGGTGTTGAAACCTGACTGCAGCCACCTGAAGTACTGCAGGGAAGAGCTGCTGCCTTGCTCCACTATTTATGGACTGTGTGTGTTAAGAGTTGTCCTCCCTGGGAAGGAGAGCTCCTCTGTGGAGCTGCCCTTGGCAGGTCAGACCTCTGCCTGATGGGTACAGGATGAAGTGCGAGAGGTGGGAGTCAAACAGCAACCAGCTTTTGATTGAGCCAGAGGTGCTCAGTGTCCTTCTCTGATCCTTTCTGCTTCAGTCACACCTCCAGCTGAAATCCCTGGAAGGCATGGTGGAGAAGTTGAAAGCAGATCTGCAGAGCACAGATCAGGTGAGAGTTTTTGGGGTCTCTGCGCAGGTGCCAGAGAGGAGCACGCTGTGCTTGGGTTGAGTCAGGCCCCGTCTCCCCACTTGCCATGGAGAAGGCAGACTTTAACCACAGGATGTTTGGGATGTGTTGGACCTCAAGAAATCGATCCCCTCCTGCTTTCCTCTCTTTTAATGCAGCTAAAGGAATACACCTCTCTTCTGGAAACACAACTGGAAAATCACTTGGAGACAGCCAGCTCCGAGCGCCAGAACTACACAAAAGAAGTTGGAGCTGTAAGTGTGGTCACTGCTGCCTTCTTCGCCTTCTGCTAACCCTGACTCACCACCCATGCATATTTTGAGGATATAAGGAGCTCCCTGGGGATCTGGGAAGTGCCCCAGGGATCTGCAGCTTTACAAAGAAGGAGAAAACAGACGGAAATTGTTGCTCCAGTCTGAGTTGTAGACACCTAAAGCCAGGAGTTCATGGGCAAAGTGATGGGAGATCTGTATGGAGGTGCTGTCTTCTGCTCCTGGGTGGCCTGTGTGGTTTCTGTGGCTCAGGTGAGACAGACCTGTCTCATGGCTGTCTCTGACCAGGCAGGAGCAAGCAGGTCAGCAAGTGATGCCACCGTGACTTCTTTGGGAAGATGTTGCATCATAAAAAAGCTTCCTCGGGCCAAAGACTTCCAAAACCAAGTGCATAAAAGGACTTTTTTTTTCTTTTTCCTTTTCTATTCCTCCTTGGCAGTTGAGGCAGCTCTTGTCAGAGTCCCAGGAGCAGCTGGAGGCAGCAAAGACTGAAACGCAGAAGCAGAGCAAGGAGCTGGCCCTGGTAAGGAGGGACCCTGGGGCTGCCCTGCTGGGTCCTGGCTGGTTTGTAAAGCAGCTGTGGGGACAGCACCCTTCCTGTGGGCTCAGGGAGGGCAGGAGGGCACAGCCATTGCACAGGGAAACCTGGTGCTGCTGGGAGCCATGCTTTCAGAGGTGATGCTTGAGACCCAGGAGGAGATTTTTATTTGCCTGTCTTTCCTCCTGTGATGGGGGTGGGAAGGGAGGGAGAGCAGCAAGGCTTGCTCAAGATTGTGTGTAGCAGAAAACCCCAGCTGCCCCACCACTGGACACTTGTCACCACAACACCACCCTGGGTCAGGAGTTTGGGTGTCTTAAGCATCATTCCATCCATCCATCCATCCATCCATCCATCCATCTCTGAGCAGATGAGGTGGAAGTATGTGCTCTGCACCCCCAGGAGCTGTCATGTCTCCAGCTGCCCAGGTTAGGTACCAGTCTCCTACATCTGGCAGAAACTGAGGTGGTTTTCCAAACATTCCAGCTCGTGTACAAGCCAAAAAGCTGGCAGGCTTTATCTGTAGGTCTCTGTGGGTTGTGTGAACGCTGTGGCGTGGGGATGTGTCACTGAGCCAGGCTTGCTGCTCCTCCCTCCAGCTCAGGCAGCAGTTGAGTGAGGTGAAGAGCCACATACAGGAGGGAGAAGTAGCGGGGTTACAAGCTGAGCCAAGTGAGCACCCCTCGAGGTTAGGGGTGGTGAGGCCACTCCTGTGGAGTCTCTGACCCATAACCATGTCCCTGTCCCGTGTCACCATCTCTCACCACATGGAGAACTGCACACAACTCTGCTCAGGGCTGTCACAGCTGTGTTGTGTCCCATCCTGTGTGTTGGGGGGAAGCTAGCCCCCCATCCCTTCAACCATGTTCCTTTGGGAGCCCTCTGCCATGGCATCAGGCTGGCACAGTTTGGAGGATGCAGGCAGGACATGCTGTGAGCGCTTGGGCCAGCACTGCCATGTGACAGTGCCCTGTGGGGTTCAGGGCTTGGGTCTCCTTGGAGAAAGGGGACAACACACTGACAAAGCTGTACCGCCTTCCCCTCCCAGCCAGTGGGGATTAGGATTACAGAGGCTCCATAAATCTTGCTGGAGCTGGGCTGAGGGCATTAGCAGCAGCTCTTCCCTTCCACACTGACACCTCTCGCCAGTGGTGGTGTTTCCCTGTCTTTCTCCTTTAATCCTGTTAACTGTGGAGCCTTCTCCCAGCCATG
The DNA here is from genome assembly GCA_013400915.1 of Pardalotus punctatus. Classification (NCBI taxonomy): domain Eukaryota; kingdom Metazoa; phylum Chordata; class Aves; order Passeriformes; family Pardalotidae; genus Pardalotus; species Pardalotus punctatus. Next base: position 18,690 of record VZTX01012903.1, on the reverse strand, counting down.
GGGGCCTGCCAGGCACATCTTTCTCTGTGGGGTGCCTCTCATCCCACATCCCAGCTGGTGCTGCCTGAGAAGCAAGACAAATTTGGCAATGCTAAGCCAAGCCCCAGGCTCACCATCAGCATCCTCCCAGCTCTTGTGCAGAGGGGAAATGCTGGTACCCACTGCCCTTTGGTGCCATGGGGAAAGCTTCCATTTTTATTCCTTCTGTCCAGTCCAGCTTTCTTGGTGTTGTCCCTGCTAGCTCATTTCTTGAGTCTTTTTAAAATTTTATTTCTGGCTACTTTCCCCTCTTCTCAACACAGTTGAAAACCCAGCTGGAGCAGAACGAAACACTGGCGGAGAAGGAGCAAATGCTGCGGCAAAAGCTGGCACGGGAGCTGGAGGAGGTGGGTGTGGGCGAGGAGGATACCGGGTTTACAAAGCCTTCCTGGGTTCTTGGCTGCTAATGAAGCCCAAGAATTAATATGAAGAATTAATTTGAAGGCTTTTCCCCATCACTGTCCACACTTCAGACATCCCTGTGAGACATTCCCTCCCACATCTAAAGGACTTCTCAGAGCAGCTACGCTAAAGCCATGTGGCATCACCGGCCCCTCAAATTCGGCCTCTCCCAGTCCCCCCATGTATTTTGCCAGCTTTTTCCTTTGAGGGTTAAGGGCTTTAGCTGCATTTCCTGCTGCTCTTGGCAAGAAATGCCTCCTTGCTGGTGGAAGCTGGATCAGCACAAGCGATGCCTTATGTGGCTATACAACCCAAGTCTTCGTCAGGGCACACCCAGCAGGCACTCAGGGATGTCTGGAGCAGGATGTGTGGGAGATGCTGGCACTGTTGGCTTCTGTGCTTACTGAGTGTGTCCCTTTCCAGGCCCAGAGCTTGGCACGCAGCTTGCAAGCAGAGCTGGAAAAGCTGAGACTGGCTGAACATGCAGCAGCTTCAGACAAGGAGGAGGCCCAGCATCTCAAGGTGATTTGGCTGTGCCACGACAGCAGAAGTCATGTCTGAGCAGGACTACAGGGATGATTTATCATATCTGAGGATGGGGGAGCGAAGCTGATGGTTACCCTGCAGGAGATGGCTGAGAGCGCCACCATGGCTGAAGGGTCACAGCCACTGCATCCCTGTAGGCTGAGATAAGTGGGATACCCTGTGCAAACACTCAGGCTGGGCTTTTCACACACTGGGCAACCATCCAGTCCTAGCCCATGGCATCTCTAGGGAGCCAGAGAGAGCTGTAGGTTGTAGAGGGGTGCCTGTTCTCCCTGTCGAGGAGGGAGCTGGGTGTTCCTCTGGCTTGTGGTCACCAGGCAGCAAAGGGAGGCTCAGGCAGATCCCTTCTTTTGACTGCCATGTAGGAGAGACTTGAAAAAGAAAAAAAATTAACAAAGGACCTGGGCCAGGCAGCAACCAAACTACAGGAGCTACTGAAGGTTACCCAGGACCAACTGGCCAAAGAGAGAGAAATGGTGAAGAAGTTGAAAGAACAGCTTCAAGAAACGGTACTGGTGGTGGTCATGGCCCTCCCCTTGGTGCTGGTGGAGGCCCTGGGGCAGTGTGTGTCAGGCAGAGGTTTAAAACTGGAGGCAAGGTGGCTCTTGCTGCTAGAAACCATTGGGGTGGCTTTTGGGAAACCGTGGGACCGCACAAGATGGTGGTGAAGGTTCTTCCTGCCCCAGAGGCAGGACCTGGCCCATCTGTGTGGAATGCTTTGGGGCTCAAGCTGCTGTGAGAATAAGGTTGAGAGCCAGTTGAGTAACCCACTTCTTTTTTCCTTCTCCAGGGGAAAGAGGACAGTTCAAAGGAAGGGACTTCAGTTTGACGAGTCTGCACCCTGGACTTTACAGTTAACTTACCAAAATGCCTTACACATTCCTAAAAATAAAAACTTATGCTGAATTTACTGTAGATAAAAGATACAAGCCATTAGTGACCCAAAACCTAGTTTTGAAACTTACAAGAAAACATACAGAAAAACCCCCAAAAAACAACCAGTAAACACTGCAGTTTGTAAGAAAATCTTCATGCTGTTTTGTACAACTCTTCATTTCCTGGGGAGCTGCTGTGGCCACACTGGGCACACACTGGGGCTTCACCCTCCTGTTCCAGCAGAACCCACCAATGTGTGAAAAGGGAAGACTGTGTACATCAACCAGTGCAATTATAATTATATATTTTTTCCTTATTTTCTTTTTTTTTTTTTTTTTGGAGTGAAAGGAGTGTGAAAGTAAGACCCACCATGGAAGGATGCCCTCTTGGATGGGTGGCTCTTGGCACGTGTATTTCTGGGTGTCGATGCAATTAAAATGACGTAGTGAAAAGAGCTTGTCCTTGCTTTATTTTTTCTGGGGTTTTGTTTGTTTGGTTTTTTTATGTTTGCAAGCCAGGTAGGGCTTTGGAGTCACTGAAGGACTTTGCTTTGGCCAGGAGCATATTCTCTATTCCCCTCTTGTGCCATGTCACAGAAGTTGTCCTGGTTTCGATCCATTACAAAAAGAGAGAAAAAATTCTTCCCAGTGTGTTTTCCTACTGCTGGTCCAGGGCTGGGCTCCCTGTGTGAAGGCTGGCAGAGGGATTGCCACATTTGCCATGGCAGTAGGGGCATGGTGGGGATAGGGACCATTCCTCCTGCTAGCTTTAAACCTTGGTGCCCCCCTGTAATATGTCCCTGCAGGTGCTCTGTGGCTCGGTCACTGTCAGACTCTCCAGCTCTCTGCTCTCCCCTTCTTGTGGTTTTTCTTTTGATTTTTCTGTCCTCTTTTTTTTTTTTTTTTAATTGCTCTTTCTTTTATTGTTCTTTTTTTTTTCCTTTCTGTTTTATTTTGAAGCTGGTTTCTTAGGAAATGGCAGAGGCCACGTGACAGCTTGGTGCCTGTCTCCCCACAATAAAGCTGCTGAGCCCAGTGCTGACATCTGCAGAATTTGAGAGAGGGGAGGAAAAGGCCCCTCGCTCCCTCCAGTGTGCGCAAAGAGCCAAGGCCAGGAAGGAGGGTAAGGCACAGACCTGCTTCCATGTTGATCCTGGGGAAGGGCAGTGTGTGATCAACCCCTGTCTTGCACACCAGACTCCACAGGACTGGGACATCTTGTCCCTCCCTCAGCACCGTGGCTTTCGGGGCCATGATGAAGGGTGGGGGAGAACTGTGTGTGACTCATCTTTGACCGGGGAAGAAAAAGCGCAGAGAAAATGGTGAGCTGAGAGCCCCCCACCCTTGTGTGTGTCCCCCCACTCCCCCTCCCAGCACAGGTGGCAGATGGGGCTGGTGTCCCCAATTCTAGAGGGACAAACTCAGGAAGCAGACCTTTGCCCCACAGCCAGGAGGAACCTGTGGTTTATCTTCCCGGACTTTGTGGCACATGTTGTAGAGGAATGCATCAATCAAGGGCCACTGGTGACCTCAGCCTGCCAGCGCCATCGCTGCCCCCAGACCAGCATGCTTGACCTGTTGGATTGAAGCTCCCCGAAAGTGAGGGAATGCCTGCACTTTATCAGGATTGCACAAACCTCCTCCCAACCCACAGGCTGGAGGGAGCTGTCAAGTATGTCAGGGTGGCTGTCACCCCCAGGAGCCTCAGGGAGGAAGGGCCCTGCAGCTGCAGGTGCCGGGAAGTGATGCAATTCCTTTGGTTTTGCAGCTTTTTGCTTTTGCAAGAACTCTTTCCTTTATTGTGAGCTCCTGTGCAGAGAGAGCAGAGAGCCAGGCCTGCCCACACAAGCAGTAACAAAGAGCCCCAAACCAGCCCGGGCAGGGAGGGCAGTGAGTGTTCCAAGAGCACCATGGAGCAGGTTGGCTCCAGTGGGGCTCCAAAGGCTGCCCCACAGCAGCTTCAGTGTCCCCAGACCTGGGGCACATGATGCCCTTCTGGCACATGATGCTGAGCTGCCTGTTTTGGGAAGAGAGAGGGACTGTTCTTGTGAAGCAAAGTTGAAGAAAACAACTCTCTTTAGGGAAAGACATTTAGCTGAATTTTTTATATCTGGAGTGGTACTGTTGCCATTTTTTAATTCCTTTGGTACCTTGATGGAAGGGGAAGGACATCCCGAGGGACCAGGAAGAAACCAAGCCTTGCCCAAGAGCATGTGGAGCTGAGGCCTGGGTAGTCCCTGCTTGCCCCACAGCTGGTGGGATTTTGCCATGTGCCCACCCAGTTATCTCCTTTCCTCCCAGAGAGCCACCCAGGCTGGGTGCTTGTCCACCCATGACTCACAGCAGGGATAATCAGCAGCCCAGCACTGCAGGCAGGTACCTCTACAGATAAAGATCAAGAAATTGCTCAGCTGGAGTGCCTTGGAATAAGAATACTGGATCCTTCTGCTGATTCGGCCATGCATGGAGTTACCTTTCAGCCTGGGCTTATCAAGGCACAGTTTAAAACACTCAATTTAACCTTAGTTGTAAATTACATTTACACTGCCTGCTGTTTACACTTAGGCCTGAATTATCAGTCTCCATTTCCTGTTCTCATCTTCTCTCAAGCCCAATGGACTGATGCCTTAATAATTTGGTTTTTTACTCTTCATGTGTCTGTAACTTGGTGTAGTTCTGTAGCTTCTTACAAAGTGCTAAAAACCTCTGTTCCCAGCACCTTTAGCCAAAACCAGGCTCTCTGAATGCAGATACGAGGACATATTCTTTGCCCTAGAGCCCAAAAATACATAAACAACTGTGATATGGGGGGGATCAGGCCTGAGGTGGTTAACATCATCACCCGAGGGTGTGAGTGGAGAGTTAGGGGCCCATGTGCTAATGAGACAGAACTTGTAGAAGGTGAAGGGCTCCTGACCCAGTGTCCATTTTGGGTGCAGTCCCTGAGGGGGACTTCTGCTTGCCCAAATGTACCTTGAAGGCCTTGAAAAAATTTGTCCGCTTTTTATACTGCTAATTTGTCTTGGCCTCTGTTTCAGGTAGCCTGCTTTTTAGGCATCAGGACAAAAATGGCTTTTGGATAACCACTGCCTGCATGTGGACTTCAAAATCTTTTTAGCAGCTCTGCTCTTGCTGCAGCCAAGCTGCACTACCTGGGCAAGTCCTGTGTGACTGTGAACTGCCTCCCTCACCTGAGCCCCTTCACGTTTTTTCTTCATGTACCTGTTAAAAAGTGATTTCTCCCACCAGGAACCAGCCAAGTTATAGGAAGCATTCATTATGTTGTCTCTCCCTGCTTGTCTTGTGTTTTCAGAAGGTCTGGGTGACTTGAGAAAAAATTTCAAAACATGCACGAGAGTTTCATCCTCTAAAAGCAGAAGGACAACCAACCTTGAGAGGGGAAGTTTGGCCAGCAAACCCCACACTGTGGACAAGCCCACAGCACTGTAGCTCTGAAGATGAAGACTTACTCTTAGTGCTGGAGCACAAAGATCAATACACTCTGGGACTTCTTGTGAATGTCCTAAAAGCAGCCACTCTCCAATCAGCTGAAACTGCAGCACCACACCCAGCCAAGGCCCCAAGTGTCACCTCTTATCACTCAGTTCTGGGACTCGGGCACTTTGAACCCAAGCCCCTGATCCAAGTTTTCACATTGCGGGAAGTGCTCTCCTACCTTACAGGTCTGACATCCTTCCCTCTTTTGCGGTGTCCCCTGCTCCACTTTCTGACCAAGGAAAGAAATCCCAGGCAGAAGTGACCACGGCGTCACCTGGGCTAGATAAAGATGCCTGCAGCCTGAAGGAACCAGCTATCAGCTGGATCTTGGCTAGGAGTTGCCTGTTTGTCAGGCAGCACCACTCCCAGTGTGTCACACTGGTTTCCTTATCTCCACCTGGACTTTGGACAGAGATCAGTACTGCAGACACCTGGGCAAGGAGGAGCTGTTTATGAGGATCTTTACCCCCCTGGGCAAGCCCCTAGTTGAGTGAAAGACAGGCTAAAAGTCCCAGCAGAAACCAGGCCAGTTTGCTTCGCTCAGAATCAGGAAGCTTCACTCCAGTGGATCCCTTTGCATCAGAAAACCTTGTGCTCCCAGCCCTGTGACCTGTGTGGGTGCCAAGTCAGAGCAGTCAGTCAATGCCTGTCTTTAATGAAAGGTTTTAACCCCGCAGCCTGGCCAGAGACGGCACATGCTGAGTTAGGTAATGGCCCATTATTGCCCTGGCCCCCAGACACAGCAGCACAGCGCTGGCACTGCTCTGTCAGGCGCTCTGGGGACACTGCAGCCCTCTGTCCCTGCACAGCTGGAAACACCTTGGGGAGGAAGTGATTGATGCCTTAGTAATTTCTGGTTTTTTACTCTTCATGTGTCTGTAACTTGGTGTAGTTCTGTAGCTTCTTACAAAGTGCTAAAAACCTCTGTTCCCAGCACCTTTAGCCAAAACAAGGCTCTCTGAATACAGATGTGAGGACATATTTGTTGCCCTAGAGCCCAAAAATATGTAAACAACTGTGATATGGGGGGATTGGGCATGGGGTGGTTAACATCATCACCTGAGGGTGTGATTGGAGAATTAGGGGCCCATGTGCTAATGGGACAGAACTTGTAGAAGGTGTGAAGACACTTGTGACCCAGTGTCCATTTTGGGTGAAGTCCCTGAGGGGAACTTCTGCTTGCCCAAATGTACCTTGAAGGCCTTGAATAAATTTGTCCACATTTTATGCTCCTAATTTGTCTTGGCCTCTGTTTCAGGTAGGCTGCTTTTTAGGCATCAGAAGGGCCATCCTGGGACTGCCAGGGCTCCATGGGGCTGGCCAGAGAAAGCTCCCTCAGTCCTCACACAGAAAGCAGTGCAGAACAACTAACACAGGGCTGGGTTCCTGCTGCTCAGACTGCCAACAGGAAGACGGCTCCCAGGACAGAGCAGGTGAGCACGCTGCAGAGACAAATCCCTGCTTTCCCCCCAGATCCCTCTAGCTCCACCTTCCAGCCTGTTTCCCCCTGTTCCTGCTCCTGAGAGCAGGGCAGGGCAGTAGCTGCAGAAGGCACAGCAGTTCCCTAAGTGCTTACCCAGATCCAGCAGTGCCAGCCCCGCTGCAGGAGGGCTGATCCGGAGGCTGGAGAGGAATCAGTCACTGACCCAGGGGAGGGAAAGCCCATTTATTTAGGCTGTTCAAATTTGGCACGCACAGAACATATCACAGTAATGCACTGGAGGCTAAGGGTTTTGGTTTTTTTTTCTTTTTCTCTACAGACATACAAGAAAACTCTATGCAACTCCCATGTACACATTACACAAAGGAAACAGCTTTAATCAACCACTGATGAAACATGGAAGCTTTTAAGATCTCTGTAGCTGGCACAAGAATGTTCTCTACCCCCCATACAAAAGGCATTTCAGGTCAAACTTTCTAGTAGGTGATATTTCCATGCATTTCTACAGAATTAAAGAAGCTAACAGACAAAAAGCCCAGATCAAGCCGTATTAGTCAGGCTGATTGGTTCTACTAAGTTAAATCAATAGTAATTATGGACAAATGGACCAAGTGACCAAAGACTGGGGCTGAAAATACCATTTTTTAAGTTGTGGTTCCTTTTCATTTTACTACCCATAACTGGAGAGCTCTGATATAAGAATCTGCATTTATAAAAGCCTCAGAAGCATCTGATCCACTATTAAGTGTAATAGAGAAAGGTAGTTCTAAATTAAACTATGCCAACAGAAAAAGCAATTTCTATAGAATCACTCAGGAGGAAAGAGACCTCAAGACACTTCATAACAAGAAAATTGAACCTACAGAACAAGTGAACCTTTAAATATTATTACTGCACCGTGAGTTTACAAGAGAGTGGATTAGGACTATTTCTCCAGAAAAAGTGTGTCTGTTTTATGTCTAGCTTCATAATTAGGCTTTTTTAGTACAGCTCTGCAACTGCAAGCACTAAGAATTTAACCCAGTTTTGGTGCTAACAGGTTGCTTTAGCTGAAGTTTAACTACAGGTTTTAAGTTATGTCTTAAATGATTACAGGGGAAAAGCTTTTTAATTTCACTTGTTACTATTTAGAAAAGCAAGAACAGGAACCAGATCGTTCTCACCTCTCCACCTTTCATGACACACTGCTCAAATCTTTTGAGACCTTTAGTGTTAATCCATTGGGGACAGTACTGGGCTTGACAACCAATGCAAATATTAATACACCAAGATAAATCCTTAATTTGATTTATTTAGGGTCATTTGTACATACGAGCTACATCTCCAAAATCTACTTTATTCTACAAGACAGCTTCCCTACTGTTAGTGAAACCCTTGCCTAGAATGTTTGCTTTATATAACTGATCTATTAAAACATGGAATGCTTGTAGAGTTGTGGCACTGTATGACATCTACACGGGACTTCCTTCAAAAGCTACGACTAGGGAGCCTCCTAGCTTCTCAGCAATGCAAGCTCGGTTCAGGTCCTCTGGCCCATTTGCTTGGCATTCATGCTTTATGCCTAAAAAAAGAGGCAAAACACTCAATAATGCAGTATTTCAACATGCTGGTAACCAATCAAAGAAACATACCTGGTAGTAATATTAGAAGAAGCAATCCAGTCACTCAAGCAGACAAGTCCTGCCTTAGCTTAGGGGATCTGATGGTTTTTCCCTTACATGTCCCAGGAGACATCTGGCTGCACACCAAATGTCACTGTAGGGACATGTAGGGAGAAATCTGTCACTAGCTCAGTGCTCAGACTGTTGGCCTTTCATGGCAGGCTCTTAGAGCAAATCCCTCGTTTCTTGTGCTGCCCTGGATACAGCAGGGGAGGGAGCTCCAGGCAAGCACATGGAGAACTTAGCTCCTGCTGGCTCTGCAGAGGTGGCTAAAAGCATCACACTGAGAACCTGAGAGGCAAAGACTTGAGAGCTGGGCAAAGCAACCAACAGTGCTTTCTTTTCCTTTTTAAGGAATGGGAGCCCAACCCATGCCTGCCTTTTATGGTGAAAAGCAGAAATTTTCAGGATTTTTTTTTTCTCAACTTCCACATGTGCAGCACACAACGGTCCCCCTATGGAAGTTCCAATCCCTGGGTAAACCATCCTGTGAAAGCTGGCACTGCTGCACAATGATCCTGTCAGTCTTGCACAGTGCAAGATTTTGGCCCAGTGCAGCACGAGCAGCTGAAGAGTGCTACCTGGCTGAGAGCCAGACTGATTTACTACAGCACAGTAAGTTTATGAGACTGTGCATTTGAACAGACACAGGGATGAAAGTGCTATGCCACAGAGGCAGCTCTGCATAAAATCCAGCTTTGTGCTATGAATCTAATGGTTTCTAGCCTGTACGGTGCAGATGGGCTGCTCCATATGGTACATCACACGTTGCAAAACCTGCTCTTGTCCTGAGCACTGTTCTAGTGCCTCTAAAATTTCATCAGATAATGTAAATTTGAGCCAGAGCTCATTTTAGCTCTGTCACATGACACTTCATTTCTCACTAGTATCTCAAAAAAACAACAAAGCAACCCCCAAAGCCTAAACTATTTAAGCCTTGTGGTGTACTCCAGGGGCACAGCAGAGTTAGGAGCATTAGCTGCATTACGTACCTTGAAACTTCTTTTTGATTGCATCCTTGGAGCTTGCGTAGATCATCTTACTTTTGAGAGGTGCTTGTTCTGGTGCCCTAGTGGGACACACCAAAGAGAGTGAAATTAGTGACACTGATTATCCATCCCAGACAGCAGCAGTATCCTACCCACCATGGACATGTGGAACATCTCACGGCTCAGAATACAGGCATCAGGCTGCCCAGTTCACTTTAAGCCCATTTTCCCAGCCTGGGCAATACAAATGCTCAGAGACCTCACCCTCAGTGCCTGGACTGCACGTTAGGAATGAGAGAGTTGGGAAGGTGGCTTACCACAAGAAAAACATCAGCTCTTCTTTTTTGGATTCCTTGGTCTCAAAGCTTGCATCATACAAGGCATAGCGGCAATCCTTCTCGGGAAGCATCTGCACAAAGTGCTTGAAAGGGTCGGTGACTGTCACTCCGACATCTCCCACCAGAATCTCTTTGCCTTCCTCCACAATAATGCACTTTTTGTCTGGACTGAGGCAGAAGATGACAGCCTTCTTCCTCTTCTTGATTTCCTCCGGCGTGGAGCACTTCCGCACTTTCATATCATAGAAGATACGGCACACCTCATCGGCCACTTGTACTCCGGAGGCCTGCAAAGACCACAGCAAACACCTTCAGGCCTTCCACCCCAAATTTTCCCAGCTACGTTATGGCACTGCCTTAAATCCGAGGCTAGAAGACAATAGATTCTTGCGACAGTCACTCATGGCCAAAGACTCTCATCAGAAAAGGCTACAGACCCTCTTTTCCAAAGCCAAGTAAAGAATGCAGAGTCTTGCTGCTGCCCACAGCCAGCTGCCAAACCAAAAACTATTCCAAAGAACGCACAATCCCACTTACACCAGAACACTGTTTTCAGGGGAGTTTTACAGGCAAGCCAACCCCTTGTTCTCTGAGATTCAGTTGTGGCAGATCCTTTGGCATTACAGCAGCCTAATTTTCTTCCCTGTTTCAGGCTGGCTGGACAAGCCCACAAGGATCTTCTGTTCTAAGTTTCCCAGCCATTTCCAGCATGCTTGCTAGCAGCTTTAGGAGCCGAGGTAAAACTGGCCAGATTCCATACCTGTCACATGGACTTAGTTTAGAGCTCAAGGGAGATGTAGTGGGGTACTGGGATTGCAGTGGTAGTTTTTAGCTGAACAAACCAACTTTAGGAAGTTGCTCTAAAGTCAGTATTTCAAACAGAGAACTTGCAAATCTTAACAGTTAAAGTTTGCTTCTCAGCACCTACTCCAGCACTTTTTAAAGCAAGCTCAAGACTTCTCAACTCTTCCTCCCCCTTGGAGTCTGATGGGAAATTGCAGTGAGTGGTATCATACTCCCCTGTGTAAGCTGGAACAGGAGGTGCACATGCAGCATTATCAATCAGATGTTAAAGGCAGCTGCACAGAATAAAGAGCACAAGATCTAGCAAGAATAACAAAAGGCTGAACTGTATTTTCAGTCTGATGCTTTTCTGGGAATGAGATAGAAAAAAAAGAGTGCAGAAGCATTTAAATCTGAGTTTTGTTCTCAGAGTGCACCAAGCTGGAGAGCTTAAAAGCAGCTGTGGAAGAGTGAATACTGCAAACGTGGGAAGCCAGCAGGCACTGCTGGAAGGACATCATGGCCAGAGCAGTAAAGACCTAATTGAAGCCTGTCCAATATTCAACAACTCTATCTGTTCAAAATGCTACACACAGTATAAACAATGAAATTCCTTTAGAATCCTGCTTCCTCCCTCACTGTTTTTTTGTCTTCCAAATTCAAATGACATTACTCATATTCATCTATCAGAAGGAAAACTGCCTTCCTCCCTCTCTGTAAACCACCACATGCCACTGCTATGAGCACAGTCAGCAGTACCAACAGTCAGGTACAGCAGCAGGTGAGATACACAACTGAAAAAGGCTAAACGTTGTTTTTAATTTTTTTAACCTATCTTCAGCCCCAAAATGTGAGCTCAAGCGATTAATTTTGCATCTTTAAGAAAGAGCAGAGTTCAGCTGCAAAACCACAGAGATCAGAGGTGCAGGGAAACTGCTCAGTGGTCACTTTCAAACAGGTTGTCCTAGAGAGAGAGTTATGGGCTGGACACCTACCTCACGTGTGGGGTTTTTTTTAAACCTTGACCAATGCCTACTTGAGGACCACCATGAGCCCAAATTCTCCTCTTTTTACCAACATCTCTCCTTCTGTAACTCTGAGTGGCTAGCATAGCACTGCTAACCCAGTGAGGAAAGCTGGCAGAATCTATTACCATGGAGTTTCTTATCTAGAGCTCCCAAGTGCTGCTTGTGGAAAACCAGGGCAATCTCATACATCAGCAATCTGAGAGAGAAGCTTTTCTTTAGCATGGAGAACAGTGCTCTTTCAGGGTTTGCCTAAATACAAGGGGACCTCCCTCAGGATTTACAATGCACGGTCAGTCTATGTAATCTATGCAGAATTGCTTCCCACTTACTTTGGGATAGGAGAACAGCAATTCAGTGTGCCTCAGCTGTGTGGCAGGCAGCCATCCTTCTGCATAGCACCAATAAGGTGAGGAAAGTACATGGAGAAAGCCTGTTTCAGGATAAATTTGAGCAACAGCGCAAACATGGACTCAAAGTGACTCATTCCTGTGTCACCTCCTCCATACAGAGACACTGCACTTTGTCAGAGTGTAACCGAGAGCTAGTAAGGGTTAAAGGTCTTTCTCCTCCTGTCCCTGTGTTTGGTGTGGGCAAGAGCCTCTTTGGGAAGACTAAATAATACAAAATTAACCTAATAAAGCAAACAGTGCACCAACTACAGCTATTGTGTCATTCACTATGGACAAATCCACAGTTAATTCCAGAGAACCCTTTTCCTCCCTGAGTTTTATTTTCTAACTAATGGTACCTTAGTACCTGACAATGGGTGATAAGACTCAGGTTTTAGTCATAAACCCCCTCAAGATTCTTAGAAAATGCACAGAAAGACCGAACTGGCATGGGAATGAGGTTATTGATCATGGAAAAGCAGTTAATGTCACCTATCTCTACCTTTGTCAATTCTTGAGCTTTGCTCCAACACTACAACAAATAATTTCCCTGCACCAAGTCATGTTAACACTGAAAGCAGAGGTTAATGCTCTAAGAGCTTAGAGCCAGAAGCAGCAGCAACAGAGCTGCAGGATGATGTAAACTGTGCAGTCAAGTGCATTTGCTTGCGCTACTACACAGCCAGAAACGTGTCTCCAAGTCAGGAGACAAGTTGTTTCTTTAAAAAGAAACTAGCACTGCTGGCAAGTCAGTTCAGATTCCAAAAACGTTTAAAGTATTTAGTCTGGAAACTCAAAATTCACTGTTAAACTTCAGCTGATAACTGGGACTGAGCAGAAGCCGAAGGAACAATAGTGAGAACTGGATTTTTTAGCTTTCCAAAGCAAAAGGCTGTTAGTAGCTGGTGCTACTCTTTTCACAGCTGCTGTACAACCCCTGGATTCATCACCCAGGCTGACATTAGCAGCCATTGTGTTGCCAGGCACAATGCAGATTTGTTCCATCTGAGAACACCCTATAGCTGTGTTACAGTATGGGTTGAAATGAACCAGTGCCACAAACCAGTTCCCTCCAAAAAGAGGATCTGCTGTCATAACTGTAGGGCTCCCTCTTCAACCCTGGGCCTGTACCATCCACAAATGGCTTCACAAACATACTTAAATGTCGCAGCTGAGATGGACACAACACATACAGACACACCCATGGCTGAGTCAAAGGAAAGAAGACTTTTTTTTAATTACTACAAAGCCTTTTTTATACTATTTCTTGAACTTCACACCACATATTCATTGGCTCCCAACTTATCACCCCACAATGTCATTGGCTACCTATAGTTAGCACACATTCTTCAAAAACAGACTCCCTCCTACAGGTGCACATTCCTCCTCCTAATGTTTTTGCTTCTTGCTTCTGTTGATGCTGGCTCTCATGGGTATAAACGGATTGTATCAGTTGTCTGTGAGCTGAGGCAGGCCAGTAGTCAGTTCCCACACTTAAAAAGGAAAAACTCAAACCCCAGGCAGCTTCTGTTATAAGGCAGTTGCAACCACCCTCTGTAAAACAGCAACAAGATGACTGCTAAGAGCACTGGAACAAGGAGAAATGCCAGACTCTAAATGCATGTCCTCAATCGACATTTTAACCTCATGTCTGCTGTCTTGTCCAGAAGAGCTGGTGAGAAGCCTCCACCCTCCCAGTAATGACAGAGTAAACATTTGTTAGCCTGGATTTTCCCTCTTTGGCCAGATATGGCTCTGCTCAGAGGATTCAATACAGCACATTGGTTATTATTTTGTGCATTGTGGCTTGAATGCTGTAGAGCTCCAGCAGCCAGCCTGGTCCTTCTCCTTTTCCAGGATGGAAACAGTTTTCCAGCTCTGCACTGGCACATGGGGGCTGGTTCAGAGAGCAGCACATACTGCAGGCACTTGTGGGATTCATGACCATTAACCAGCTGGTGACATTCCATTGTAGGGGACAGACCCTTAACTGCAACAAGGCAGCAGCAAGCAGGCAAGCCAGCTAATTCCCAGATGGGAAAATGATGCCAGGACAGCACACTGAGGGAGACATTCAGGAAAGAAGAGACAGAGCGAGTTTCTCTGAGGGCATCAGCAAAAGTGAGCTGCAACTCTGCAGCAACTGCTGCAGAGACAGCACATCCTGGGGGCTGAGCTCCTCACACATTATCCCAGAGCCCTTACGGCAGTATCCCCACTGGACTCTCACCCAGGCTGCTGCAGGCACCTGAGGCACTGACTGCATTCACTGCCTTGTCAGCAGGCACTGCAGGAACACAGCGGCTCTTGTTCATAAAGCCTCCTTCTTGCCTGAAGTGCAAAGCTCTGCAGAAGTCTTGGGAGAGCACAATGCCCTCCCTCCACAGGGCAGCCCAAAGAGGGAACCTTCTGTCCAGCAGGCTTCCAACTGCCTCCAACCCAACTGCCTCCACTAAGACCTTCCAACATTTCGTCTCCATTGCCAAGTACCTGAACTGAAATTTAATCTAAAGTGGGGAAGACTGAAGAATAATCCAAGGCTTTCTCAAGAAAATTCCCACATATAGAAAGCCATTTCAGGAGTGAGAGATGTGTCCGACACATAATAAACTGGATTTGTACCAAGCCTGCACTAAAACACAACTTTGACACAATGAAATTTGATTTTTTTTTTTATTAGAAAGTGCTGTGAACTCCAGTATTTTCCTTGAATACCTAAAATATTTTTTAAGAAGATTCTTTGTCTTCCTCAACTGTAAGACAGCTAAGATGACCTTAAACTAATGACTTAGTTTGCCTCAAGACAAGTTTGAAGGACTAAATTTGTTTGTAAGTCTTGACAATTTTACAGTGTTGGTTTTCTCTCCTGTGATTAGAGCCCAGGAACTCTCCACAGTGGTGCCTGGGCATGCATTATCTACAGAGACATTTCAAGATGCAGTTCTTGACTTGTTTTGTCTGGGAACCACGCACACATATTGTACACACCAGGGTGAACTATCCACAGCTACTCAAGTGGAAACTTCTGCTTCTTGGAAAAGCATCATCATTTTTTCCAGAATTTGACACCAAGAACTTATTAAAGCATGCCTTGTTTAATTGCAAGGGCAGATTTGAGAACACTGTGCTCCCATGTTTGCTGATCATATTATTGGCATGTATTTGGTTCTTAGTTTCTTCATCAAACTCCGTTTCCCCTATGCCTGACATGTCATCCCTCCTCTCTACCTCTGAAATTCCCTGCCAGAGCTGCCTGTGGAGCCATGTGGCATTTCCTTCTGACTCACTAATGTGTCATAGTACATCTCTGCAACAAACACTTCTTCAAATAAACGTATTTCCACCCAGCTGGTCTGGGACAGTACCCTTCAGGGACAGAGCTGTTCCTTGCATTGTCACACAATGGAATGCCCTGAGCCATCATCAACAACTTGAAGGGAAAATTAAGCCAAGGTAGCTGTGGGAGCACTTAGCAGAAAGGGAGGGTAACAGCCTGATGGAAAGAAAGTTTTGCCAAACCAGGCCTCTGGAAAGGTGTCACCTAAGGCTGACAAGCCAAGTGAAAATGTAGGTGATCAAACCCAAAGATCTTAATACTGCTTTGCTTTTAATCTGTTATTTGAGCACTCAAGAAAACACAGCTGATATTAACATCTCCACTTTACTGAGCAGGAAAGGCAGCAATGCAAGGAGGAAATGCAAGGAGTGACTACTTTAACTTCACACCAGAGACCAGCAACAGTGTGGGAACTTCAGGAGTGAAAAGGCCCACATTCCCTGCTTACCTACAGCTGGACAGAGACACCTCCATTTACTGGAGACAGCCTGTGCATGTGAAAGGACAAGGCTTCAACTTGGATCTGAAGCCTGACTGGAAACAGAACTAACTGCCTTTTACTGCTGTTGTGTAAGAGGCCATTATTTGCACACCATAAACCAGCAAGAAGTACAGAGTCATCTCCATATCACTTGCAGACAGATCTTGCCAGCTAGACTCAAGATTTTATTTTGCATTATTTGGTCTCCTTTGGCAGGGGGAAGCAATCAAAACTCTACTCAGCTTTTATTTCCCCCTGCCACCGACAATAAGAAAAGTTATTGACAAGACAAGGAGAGATGAGTAGGAAAGTGACTATTAAAAAAAAAGAAGAAAAACTATCCTTCGAATTCCTGAAGGTCATTTCCTCAGCTTTCAGCCGAAGAGGAAATTATCTCTTTCTCTGAGCCACCATGAAGTTCACTCCCGATTTAATTATCAAGGTAGGCAGAACATGCAATACCCACAAAAGGCAATCCCAGCAACAGTGCTGAAAAACAGGAACTGCAGTGGCCAATAGTAGCGGGGCAGAAGTTCTGAGTAGCACCCATTCCTGTGTTGAAATGCAAGTTTTTAAGGTAATGCAGGTGGAAGCTAGCATGGAACAAGACTCTTGCAGAAAATCAAAGCTTCTCAGAAACACATTCAGCACAGGAATCAGCTACTATGAGCCTAAATGCCTGTTAGAATTTTCTTGTGGCCCTCCAGGCACCTACAGCAGCCTAAAGTTTAAATGTCACCAATGGAACGAGGCTTTGAAGGCCTGCTCTGGGCATCCCTGATACTTGTTACTGAGGGACCCTCATCTCTTGAGGAGATTGGTGTGAATGCTGAATAACCAGGTGAGGAAAAAGCTAGGAACAGCTTCACAAGCGAGTCCTGGTTGCATTCAGGCACTCTCACATGGGATTGCTTAGGTCAGCCCTTGCACCCAGCAGGAGCCTCTTGATAGTGATTCTGACAAGGCGAGTAAGAACATGCCAGACACCCAGAGCACCAATTGTCATGCGGCTGTTATCTTGTATATGAGGCATATGTACCTTGTAATTACACAGATCTGGGAATAGCACTGACTAACAACCAAGAAAAATAATTTGCACGGTCCTCCAAAGATCTTGGACTTCTTTAATCCAGCAGCAAAGAAACTGAACAAAAGCTGAAAATCCAAGCTCTTTTGATACCAAAGGATGCCCTCCCGCTGGCACTGCTGTACTTTGCCAGAAGGCCTCCACTCTGCCTAAAACCAAGTTCATTTGCAGGCTCTCAAAAAAGCGCACCTAAACCCTGTTGCAAAAAGGGAATTACTATGAGAAATAGTAGTTTTGACTGACTTGGGAATTCCCTGGTTCCGAAGCAAGATGAAGCCTGACATGCTGAGTAGTCACACTTAACTAGGTTTGCATACTGCAGAGGTGGTAGCTGGCTTGTTGAGACAAGCCTCTTTTAAACAAGAGCTGCAAGTCTCATCAGCCTTTTTAGCAGCTTCATCTACAACTCTTATCAGCTCTGCTCCACGCTGCACACCAGCCACAGATGCTCCAGCTTGGGTATCAGAGAAAGCAGGGACTTTGGTAGTACATCCCGTCTGTCAGCCCTATGGACCAAAAATTTATTTCCTGGATATGCCACATGTTCAATAAAATATCGGTAAATACCACGGGAAGACCTCAATATGTAACACCTCTAATAAGGTAAATAAACCAGGCAAGTGTGTCAAAACACACTTGTGTGTTGCTGGACAAGTGCTTGTGCATGACTCAAGCAAAAACAGAACAGCAGTTAAAACTGCATGAGCTAATTATTGAAGCAAATTTGCCAACCTCCATCTTCCGAGTTAAACGGAGATGCAAACTTTTGAGTATGGGCAAAAAAACCACAATGAGTGACCACGAAGTCAAACACGCGTTTGGTCTATTCTGCCCCATTTATGTGAGGATAGCCCTGATTTTTTTTTTTTTTTTAAAGTCAGGAAACACAAACAAGCCAGTGCAGATGCTTAATACTTTTTTTTGTTTCTTTGGTTCCAGCAGTGTGTGGCGGAGCAAAACAAAAAAACCCTCAAGTCCTTGCAGCAACTACCTTAAAATTTCAGCTTCCTCGAGCGGCCGCTGCGACACCCTGTTTTTTACAATCAGCGATTCCCCTCCGCGAGTTCCGCTTCCCCCTTTTGTCCGCCACCAGCACTGCGGGCTTCGGCCGGGCCCGGCGGAGGGGGACCCGGGCCGGCCCTGGGAGGGCCCGTGCTGGTCCCGGCTGCCCGCGGAGCCGCCGCCGGTTTCTAGGCCAGGCCCGAACCCCTCGGCCGTAGGAAGATGGCTCCCGTCGGGACCGAGGCGGCGGTCGCGCTTCCTCCCGAGCAGGGCAGCCCCCGGCCTCGGGGGAAGGGCGGGCTCCCCCAACACCCCCGCCAGTGCCTTTCTGCGAGGCTGCGACCCTGCGACCCCCTCCCACACAGCCCCTCGTGGCGAGGCGAGGGGGCACCGCCTCCCTGTCCCCTCCCGGCCGCGCCCTGCGGCGCGGGGAGGTGCCGCGCAGAGCAACCCCCCCCACCGGCCTTTTCCCGCCGCGCCCTCCCTGCTCACCGACCCCCCCCTCTCAGGGAGAATGGACGCGCCCGCCCCCAGCGCCTGTGTGCGGCGCGGAGCGTACCATTACCTCCGGCGGGGGGGAGGAAAAGGAGGGAGGACAGTTCCATCGCTTCAAGGCGGGGTGGGAGTAACCTTCTGTCGCCTCATGGCGGGATGGGGGCGGGGGGGAAGGGAGGAGAACGGATCCGCCGCGTCAAGTTCAAAGGCGAACGGGAAGGACCGAGAGAAAGGAAAGGAGAAGGAAAGGGGGCATGATACTGGCAGGCACAGCGGCGCCGCCAGCCAGAACGCCGGCC